>WSYH01002400.1:0-45296 GCA_036426205.1 Ascaphus truei
ACACACACACACACACACAATCCACACACACACACAATCCACACACACACACAATCCACACACATACACACACTTTCTCCTGGGGGGGAGACATGCTCCGATCCCCCAACCCCCCATGCTGCTGAAAACTGGTGCGGGAAGCAGACAGGAAGAGAAGGAGGGGTTGTCTGTGTGCAGAGAGAAGCCCCGCCCCCTCTGCAAGACACAGACACAGAAGCAGCAGCACAGAGCTTCTGGCCGCCCGTGCACAGCTCTGCCCGCCCCCAGGTTTCCCTGCAAGCAGCCCACGCCCCCCCTACATAATCTCGCGCCCCACAGTTTGCGCAGTGCTGCCCCAGCCTTTGCTTCATCTGTTTTGGACCTCTGTCAGACTAACTAAGTCGTTCATATAAGGACTCTTCAATCCTACAGTATGTTTATACTCTCTTCGCCTCTCCTGTGCAACCAATACACCTCTGTCTGATATCTTGGAGTATTTATTTCACTAGTCTTATGGTATCGTCCGTAGTCCTGTTAGGTAACGTTCTATCCCCGGGTCTCTGGGTGTTCAGAGTCTTCAGAATCTTATTGGGGGATTCCTGGTTAGTGTGCGTGTTGCATACCATGTTGTGTGTTTAATGTTTTCTTGGATTATTGTCTTTGTCTCATCTGACTGTGCGGCAATGAAGCTTTCCCAGATTTGGAAGAATCGTTCCGCTTTTTTTTCTTTGTCCGTCGTGGCTTCCATCCAGTCAAATGTGAATATACCAAATATGTTTTCTCTCCACAGCTGCAGAGATGGGGGAGTGATATGTATCCATTGTTGTAAGATCGTTTTCCTTGCAGCCATAGCTATAATTTTTTCAGTTTGCTGTTGTCAGTTTGGTCCCCTGCTACCCCTTCAGCGTTTAGGTTTATAATATTAAAATCGCATATTCGGGATTGTGACAGAATCACTGACTCAGTAGGCTGGAACAGTGAATTGAGAGATGCTGCAGCCAGTCCACAGAGCGTTAATCTCCTCAGAGAAAGAGCAGCAGCTGAAAACTGATTAATCAGGGGCTGGGTTCCTCAGTGAAACAAGGAAGTGTTTTAAAAGACACTAACCTGATATGCCGAGAGTGCTTTACTCCAAAGAGAGAGGGGAAGTGAAATTTCTCCCAGCCGGGGAGAATCTGGCTGTTATGGACCCTAGAACTTAAAGAAGCAGGCCTGCTGGGTCCAGCTGGGAATCACACCCAGGATAAAGACAAGGACTGGTAGATAAGCAAAAACACTTTATTGTTCTTTGCAGAGACTGTGTTACCTTGTTCCATATGCCAGGACATGTTTTGGCTTGGGAAACAGCATAGCTGGCCATGCAGTTAGTCAGGGAAGGCTAACTACACATAGCTTTCGCCCTAAAGGGAATAGGTGTTTATTTCCTATGTTTTATTATGATTTAAAGGGACAGAACCCATTATGTTTATTTGTTTGTTTACTGGCCATACCGCGAGGCCGTCCTGCCACAGGTGGTGTCAGAAGTGAGATGCTACACCTCTTGGGGTCAGTAGATGAAGATATGTTAAGGACATGAACCCAAGTAGAAAACCAAAAATGTTTTTTTGCTGAAGCAAGTGAATTTGCAGCTAGCAAGTGCTGTGTGTAAAGTTTGCCCCGTCGGTATGAAAGGATTGCTGTGTAAAGCTAATGCCTTTTGCTGAAGCGAATGAATTTGCAGCTAGCAAGTGCTGTGTGTAAAGTTTGCCCTGTCGGGTATGAAAGGATTGCTGTGCTGTGTAAAGCTAACGCCCTGAGCAAAGTACTGAGTGTCAAGTTTGCCCTGTCGGGTATAAAAGAAAGTGAAAATGGATTTTTGCAAAGATGTTGCCCTAAGAAGAACCAAGAAGGTTCAAACATTGTAAAGTAGGTACAACTCCTGTGTGTTGTGTAAAGTCTGCCCTGTCGGGTGTGAAAAGAAAAGAAAACGGGTTTTTTAAATGGCTGTCGTCAAATGTCCGTTTTTCAATGTACTTAATCATACAAGACAGTGTCCCTTAAGGCCATACGATAATGATGATGACTCATATGTGGTCCCAGAAAGAGAGCTGTACCCGCAGCTGCAAAAGTGACAAGCGTCCAGAGCGCAGGACCCCATAACCTTGGAGTCAATGACCAGGAATTTGGAGCCATGCCGGCTAGAAGGAAACCAGGTGACTTTCTAAAGGATTCAGTATGCTGGGCCTGTCATGAACCAGGTCACACGGGAGAAGTGTGTCCCCAAATTCTCAAATATAAACAGTGGCAACAGGAGCAGCATGATGAATATTGTCTCCCACAGCTGCAAAAGCAAGCGACACGTTGTGAGCGCAAGGAAGATGTGGAAGCTGATACCAGTGTGTGTGTGCCCAGTACCACTGATGTCTCTGGAGCTAAAAAAGCAAAGAGAAAGAAGAAGAAAAAGAAAAGTATTTCTCAAGTTACAGAGGAAGTGACCGAACCACTTGGTGGTGGGTGAAGGGGGTATTTGGAAAACAGGGTAACTGTGGTGCTCAACAATTGTAACCAGTTCCATATGATAAGGATAAAGACATTATAATGCCATATTAAGTGGTCCAATAAATGATGGAGTGCCCCCAATGAATATGAACAAAGCTGAAAGGGAATAGTGACTAGTGGAGTCTGCTTGACATCCACAGCAATGAACACTATAATATATACCCAAACAGCTATACTAAATATAAAGGACAATGTCAGTGGTATACAGGAAATGATAAAGCACTGCGGCTCTTTACCTGTGTAACCCCAGGGGCACTCTGAACATTATAGGCGTGCAGTCCATCCAAAGTAAATGCAGCAAGGTAGAGATGTAGATGAAGCACAGCAAAAGGAAATCCTTATTCCGGTGTCCAGAGAGGAAAAAAGGCCAGGGCACTCCAAAATTGACAAAAAGGGGATAATTTATTGCAAGTTTACATACAGAGGGAAAAAAAGCTGTAAATGTATCTACAGTACTTTTGGCAAATGAAAAATGCAACTTCTCAAAGACTTGGGAAACTTGGGAAAAATGGGACTAGATGAACGCACCTACGCGTAGTAGTACTTTATCAAGGTAACAAGGTAATATACAAGCTGCCTTATTTATACTTACCTGACTTGTACCTCGCGACATAGAAACAAAAAATCAGATCCATGAGTTTCGCCGGAAGCCTAGGAAACAGTCCGACAGTGTGGAAGGCACAGAAAGAATTAAAGTAAAGTTCTAGGACTTGCAGGACTGGAAGTCAAAGAACAAAAAGAGGAGAAGAAATTGAAGTCGGAATTCTTTGACAAGGACATTGATGTGTTTAGAGAGCTGTCGCCCAAAAACAGCACATGTCAATGTCTAATGGCGACTATGGGTTGTCACATCTCCTGAAAAGGATTGCCTTAAGGAACTCATATTGAGGACGCCACCTGAAGATGGGGGTACGCTGATGGGTGTGAACGGTAGCTCATCTCAGCAGGTCTGAGCTGAGATGTGATGGAATTAATGGTTAACTCCCTCACTCTGCAGGCGGACCACACCCTAGATGTACAGTATGCTGTGCTAGGATATGGACAAGTAACACCAGAACAGGGATTTAAAAGGCAGGAAGTTGCTCCCTGTCAGTGCTACCTGTTCCAGAACCTGCAGAGACAGGTCAAGAGGCTGTGGGGACTACCCAGAAGGGTATACCTGGGAGATGCAGGACTCTGCAACAGCGAACAAGGTGAGCTAAGAGGAAGTCAAGCTGTCCAGAGGATGTGCCTGGCACAGGAGATGAATTTATCCCAGGAGCGTAAAGTAAGGACAATTTAGTCAGCTTTTGTTGCCATGCCTGAGAATCAATTATCCCTGAGTTTTGTTTAACCGGTAAGCGGAGTAGCTGTCCGGGATAGTTAGGGTCAAGATGTGTGTTTAATTAGTGCTCAGAGAGGACCTAAGCATGTTGTTTGATTGTTGCTTTGTTTTATGCCTTTAAGAAGAAACCTGCTAACAGATCCTTATGCTTCCTGCCTTTAATGTGAGAGCAAAGATCCTGCAACGTGGCTGAGTTGTCACAATATATACTGTACATACATACAGAACTGCGCACAACAAAGGTCACTGTCGACCAGTCTGGCTTGTATTTGAGAGCATCGTCCTTTGGAGGATGGTCAATGCTTATGGGGAAGCTATCCATGCAGCTGTACATATACGGTTTCTCTATCTGCTGCCAAAGTTTCTGCAGGATCCAATTGCAGTAACTGTAATTCTGACACTGTATTTGAGACAACTACAGTTCCTCCACTGTTTAGCTAAACGTTGTCTAAACATTTAAAATACCAAAAATAACAGGTCCACTGTAAATAAAAAATAAATAAAAAAAGTTAAATTGTAAATTTAAATCCATTTTCCTTCTTCCTTGAAAAACATTGAAATGATGCTGCGTTCAAAGTAAATCGAGACCCCCCCCTCCCCCCCCCGGTTTACATGTTAACCTTACTAAACTTATCTTTTCCAAAGGTCCAGTGACTATGACTTATTTACCAAGCAGTTATTAAGAACATTGACAGCAGCAACCATTTTAAGGGTCCCAATATATATTACTGTACTTAAAATGAGTGTTTCTCACAAATAAGTACAAAAAAGAAAGTAAAGCAAAACTGTGTTTTTTACTGAGTGGTGAGATTACATTTTTAACACTCACATCTCTTGTGTATAAGCCATTTATAACAAATCCTACAACACTTGGCCTATTTAAACTTTAGTTACACTATGTAAGCAAGATGGGTATCTATTTCCCATTTAGATTGAGTAATAGGTCCATGACCGTGAGTCTTCATCTTTTTACAATTTGTATCTGGCTGGAAAATGTTCGGAATTTCCAATAATGAAATCTGTAACAAGTTGCTGACTGAGCAGTATAGCAGATTTAATGCTTCATAGATTGTGGGTTTTTTTTAAATTGTATCCCTTTGACAAATAGAAAGTGCTGTGGTGAGATTAAATTATTGGCTCAAACAGATATTATTCTGTGAAAATCTTTCCTTGGAGATAACAACCATCCCATATAGTATTTGTATATAAGACAGATAGTGAGTCCGTGGGACAGGTCTTAGTAGGAATTGTCCCACAAACTGCCTGACTCAGTGAAACGCGTGAGTATACTTTCAGCAGAATACGTTACAAAGTTAGGCAGTGATTTCTGCAAAAAAAAAAAATAAAGATATTAAATAATCCACCCTTTCTACTTCAACTGCTGTTTTTGGCCTCAAAACTATAGTAATTAGTTGCAACACACTTCAGCCACTTTTTTTCCGTTACTTTTTAAATGTGAGACGTTTTAAAGAAATGATGTACCCTGATTTCACATTGTCATACCATAACTACCTGCATTCAAGCAATAGAGGCCTATTCTAGTAGGTTTGATAACTTTGCTGCCATATCGAACGGTTTGGCATGTTCCCACCGAACGGTTTGTCATTTGTGTAATCACGGTATTCAGAATGAATGTGAAACCATTTCCACAAGTCACAAACCGTGAGGTAGGAAAATACCAATACCGCTCGGGACAGCAGCGATGTGATGTCAGCCTCAAAGTTCTCCCCCGTACGATCTGGCCACAGTCTGTAAGAGCTGCACAGAGAGAGCCGCCTCCCCCTGCACAGCGCCCACAGGCGATCGCAGTGCTTTTATTTACATTGTAATACTCGTGTACGGGAGCAAGGGGTCTTCGGAGCTGAACCACATTAATTTCAAGTCTGGGGACCCCTGCTTCCTGAGTTACAGTCCCCGGCATGGGGTGCTGTATTCACGTGACGCGGGTGATTTAAAAATTGCAGCAAGATACCGGCACCCAATACCAGGGCCTGTAACTCGGGAAACACGGGGTCCTGGGGCTGAAATCAATGTGGTTCAGATCAGGAGACCCCCTGCTCCCGCACACTAGTATTAAAATGTAAATAAAAACAGCTTCATTACCTTAGCAGCTAGTTATAATTACTATTATCCAGATCTGGATAATAGCTAATTTGACAATTAAAAATAAACATTATCCAGAGAGCATAAAGTAAATTAACATTGCACTTACCCCTGCCAGGATGAAGTCCGCCCTCATCACCATCCTCTGTGTCCATGTCCTCCATGGCAGCAACATAAAAATTAAAAACAAACTGATGGCCACTAACCCTTTAATCATCTTAGCAGTTAGTAAACCTCTATAGTAATTAAGGGGTTAACACCCCTCCCCCTCTACCCAACCAGGACACCTAACCACCCTCTCTGGGGCAACTATCCCCATCCTCTACCCACTGATTTGCAAAGTGGTACACCATGCCCATATAATATTATGGCAGTCAATGGGCAAGCTAAAAAAAAAGAAGGATCAAAAACACAAAGCAATTAAAAAAAAACAATCACCAAAAATACAAAGCCATAAAAAAACAAGCGACAAAAAAAACACAATTAAACAAACCAAGCAACAAAAATGCACAATTGAACAAACTAAGCACCAAAAATACACAATAAAAAAAACAAGCAACAAAAATAAACAATAAAAAAAACAAGCACCAAAAATATAATTGCAAATGCATTGCTTATCACTGTACAGTATGTATCTATAGCCCTAAAGGGGCATATATAATCACATTGGCAGTCAATGGGCAACCTCAAAAAATAAATACGCAATGAAAAAATATATAATCAGTGTTTTTCTTAATTTTGACGTCATCACCATCCGATTCCGAATCCAGCAGCAACCTTTTCATCCTCGACGCAATGCTCCTTAACATCTGGTAAGTCCTTATTTCTTCTTTTTTGTTTCTTCTTTATCTTCATCTGTATATTGTAATCCATTGGGAGAATGTGTTCCCGTCGGCTTCTTATGGTCAAATGAGATGGGACAGGCCTTATATAAGGCCTATGATGTCACATTTGTCATATCCTTTTACCATCCCATGGTACTTAAACCAATCGGATTGGGGGTATACCATGTTACTACCACTAAGAGGGATTTCCAAGGAGACAGTTACCCCTGAAGAAATTCCTGAAGCTTTATCCACTGATTTTTATTGCCTTTGATATATGGGGGCCATGGCAGGTTTGGCATCCTAAGCAGCTATTTTCACCACAGTTTAAACATCTTGCACTATGTCTTATATATTTTTTCTATTTTCAGTTTGATTCTGCGATCCCCACATCACAAAGACATCATTAGAATAGGAGTTCCAGAATCAATTCAAACAAAATACCTGCTTAGTCTTGTCTCCTCAGACCTCCCATCCATGCTTTGCAGGGATCCTTCATTAATACCCTTTTTAAGATCATGAAAGGTCACTGGCTCGGCCCTCAAAAGCTGAGGGGAAAATACTTAAATCAAGACCAGTAATCGCACATTTTCTGGACTTCCAAGATAAGGCTGCATCCTAAGAGCCTTTCGCCTGCTTTAATAAGTGACCTTTGAAAGCAGCAAGATTCTCATTTTACAGAACTTCTCAAGTGACCTATCAATAAAAAAAGAAAAGGATTTCAATAAATATGCCCAGACATGGCAAAAAAATGCTTACAATTTGCTCTTATCTACCCAGCACAAATGAATGTATTCTGCAAAGATGGAGCTGACACTTTCTACATACCAAACACAGTACAAGAGTCGCAGATGACTACTCTGCTCTACAAACAAGAAACATACAGGTGCAACAATATCATAACATCTGAGATAACTTATCTTTGGGTTATTTCTAATGTCAAAACATACAGAACCCCAATAAGCTCATATTGAACCAGCAAAATAACCACAAAGGGGCTCAAGGGCTTACAACACTTTGGCCAAAGGGTTAAACTAAAAGACCATTTTATTCAAAAGATATCTTTATTTATATATATATATATATATATATATATATATATATATAGGCACTGTACCGTGTATCTGTGTTAATGGATGTAGCACTGAGCTCTGTCTGTGTTTCATGTTCTGTCTGTGGTTTTAAAAATAATTTCTAATGTTACCTCAGATATTAAAATCCGTTGTTGTAGCACTGAAACGGTATTGTGGATGCTGTTATAGCAAAGCACTGCCTGTTTGGTTGTGACATAGAATCTTTATCTGGGCTGAACCACACAAGCAGCTTATTTTATTTTCCTGTAGCATCTTTGCTGCAGACCCTTCCTAACATTTGACTGGAGTAAAAATGCACATTGCTTCAAATGTTCATAATTCTTTCTTTGTCGTTGCATTCTCCATTTGGACTGGCGAAGGCAGATGGCTTTATTCTGGCGACACTGCTAATGAGTTGTCATTCCTCTGTAGGCAGACTATGGTAAGCGCTGCAGAGCGTTTGCGCAGATACCTTTTTCTGTCTCCAAGTTTCCTTGGATGAGAGCTCGGCCATATTTCTTGAGGGTTAGAACGCTTCTCTTCTTTCTTTCAGAGTCTGCTCTGATCTGAGAGAGTTCCAATTGCAGACACAGGATTTTGCTCTTTTCCTGGTTAAAAGTGGCCTCCTCTTCTTTCAGCTCTAACTGTACTAACTTTCCTTGTTGGAGTTGTTTCTTCTCCTGAACTACTTTACTGGCTTGATCAGCCAGATATGAAACTTCTTTTGCCAGATTTCTATTCTTTCACATATCTCATAGATCTTATAAGCCTACATATATCCTGACCAGATCATCATAGAGCTACATCAGCATATACTGTATGTAGACTTATAGGATATATGAGTCAAAAGATCCATATTACAGTTAATCCAATTGCAATATCTGCATCATTACATACAAAGGCGACCAACTACCTGCATATTTTTGTAGATTGCCTTCACGCAGCCTCGGCGACCCTCATTGGTCAGCTTCCATCATTATTCACCTGGTCTTGGGTAATTAGCTTTATCAGGGGCGGGGGAGAATTTCCGTTCTTGCAGGGAGGCAGAAACTTAAGGACTGTTCCCTGAACATAAGTCAATCTTTGATAAAGCGCCGTAGAGGCGGGAAACGCGTCAGAGGACTTTATCTGTTTTTATGTAGTTTTGGCCATTATGCCTAATAAGTAATTGGATTTAAAACCAGCCGTCAGCCCGGCCTATTTTTGCAGTGCACATTCCTATGCCTTCTCCATGGGATTGAAGCACACAATTGGAACAGATACCTTCTACCTTTTAGGTTGTGAGTATTTTTCACTGACCGTTACCTGCTGTTTTATACATCTTTAGCCAGTGTTGTTATGACAAGCTGTTCTTCATATCACGGAGCTACGGGATGAGACAGATCTGCCTCATGGAGGAACACCGTGGATGCAGGATTCACTCCAGAGACAGCAATGATTCTCCCACACATTCATCTCTGTGTGTTGATCAGGTGAAATGCTTTGATCTTATATTCCACACAACACTGGGCTTTACTGGAGTCATACAGCTTGGAATTTATTTGCCATTATTGACTGTTCCACATTATTCCTATATTTGGGTTTATTTACCAATGTGATATCCACGGACACACTGCCTGATATTAGAAGCACCCATCAGGGATTTACTTCCTCTACTACACCTCCATGTTAGCTGGTGAAAATATTTGGTGTTCAGCTGGTCCTGCTCTTGCTGCCACCAATCTTTTTCGTGGTCATAGAGACGTGTCTTTTCAGTGTGTACAGAGTTCACGGAACGCCCCCATCCTAGGGGTGTTTTGTGGGTGCGTCTGATTTTGGGGCACACTTAAGAGACATCTTTGTCCTCATCTGTATCCTCATAGGACCGGAAGGGACACTATTCCGTGTGCCCGGGTTCATTACATGAACACCACATTTTGCCCTCTCTTTTAGCAGTATCAGGTGTACTCTTCCCCCCAATTTTCTCCATATATGATAGAACCCCTGATGGTAGTCCTACAGGTGGGCTGACTTCACTTGCAAAGTTCATAGCTCTCACAGACGTCTTTGTAGACTTTTTATTTTTCGAGCGTCCATTTTAAAAACGCTTGGAGGTTTCCGTATTTTTCCCACACACGTGGTGGGGTAAAGTTTGGTCACAGAGTCAGTACCTTGTGTGGGTCACTGTGTCACAGCCGCCGCTGCCAGACAGTGGCTTTCTCGAGTGCAGTGTAGATTTCCTGCCTGGATTTGTGCCATTTAATTATTGTCACTTCTGCATGTGGTTCTTTTGCTCTTGGTTTTGTTACAGAAATTGTAGACAAACAAAACCAAAACAAATATTCCCGAACGGTCTCAGGGGCCACCTCTCAACCCACTTCTCACAGCATATGTAGGAGACAAGTGCAGAGGTACAACCAGGGAGACATATATTGGGGAAAATAAACCTTGGCTTTTATTTGGCCCATATCTGCAAACAATACATCTTTAAGGCAGCATACAAATAAACATACAGCCTATTCCTTTGTAAGGGCAAACTCACTCTCTCTGTCCCTATCTGAAGGGCTAGAAGGCTAGGCCTCTTACCAGCTTCTGACCCAAAGTCCAAAGAGGTACCTATTATCTGGGGCTCCTTTCCACAATCTGGGTCTGAGTTGGTGTCTGTGGGGGGGGGGGGGGGCACCCTCTGGTGGGTTCCAGTTACCACTGTGTCCTGGAATAGAGGGTCTGGTCCCTGGCATCCCTCTCTATCAGCAAACACCTTCCATGTGCTAGAGCGATCCCCTGCAGTTCATGCAGGAGGCTGTTCTATCTGTCTGATGATCCAGGTGGAGACTGGTTAATTGTCTGTAGCTGCAATTAACCAGCTCCCTGCTGGACTCATCAGACCAAAACAGGCTTTTTCTTAAAGCCCTTTTTGACAGGAGTTAAGGCCCTGTCACAGGTACCATGAATAGTTCTTGGTATAACAGGGAGATTCTTATCTGCCAATGACACCTTTATATAGTAAGCCACTTGCAGGAGTTGTCAAAAGCTCTGGGAAATCGGATTGGTTGACCTTACAGAGAGGCACCCGACATGGCTGCCCCATGTCTCATCTCTTGTTTGACAAAGCTCTTGAGCCAATAGCCATAGAACTAAGAGGCACTATCACTTGACTGCGTAAAGGATCCCAAATGATTAAATTGGCACTATGCACACAACCTAATACTGTTTATTACCAATCCTTATAAAATATTCCTGGTGATTACGAATTTAAAATCTCAATTTCACTATTTCTCAGGCTATAAATACATTTTCAGAAATCTGAAAATGTTTTGCTAAATGGAGAAGACGTGAAGTCTGAAGTTGGAATGGCACCCTTTAGAATACCAAAAGACCCCATCAGATACCTCTGTATTGCTTTCCTCATAACCTCTCAAAATGCTATGGGGCCTATGCTAGTAGCCTTCATAACCCACTTATCGAGGCTTTTTAGCTGTTATCGGCCCCAAATGCCTACAGCAATTCAGAAAGCCTTGATAAGTGGGCTGAATCTAATTTTTTTGCTGCCATCAAAAACACATCGCCAAGTGAGCCGCAATAAGCCACTTATTGGCAGGTTTTGAAACTCGTGCAATTCTAGTAGCCTCTATTAGCTTATTGAGGCTAATCGCAGCTCTAGAATGGCTATTTCCTCCCACATTCATGCGTGAAGCTGCCAATAAGCTTCTGAGGCAGCGGCGACAGAAGGACTTAGAAATAAAATGCATTTTTCCAGCATTGGATTGATGCCGGGGGTCTCTGGAGCTTATAAACATTAATATCAGCACCAGAGGCTCCTGGCATGAATCAGATGCATGAAAAATGCATTTACAGGCAACTTCATTACCTTAGCGTCCAACTGCTAAGACAATGAAAGGGTTAACTACCACTGCCCGGTTTATTGTGGGTAGCGGTGGTGGGTGAAGGTGGTATTTGGCCCCTGGTGGGTTTTTAGGCCTTGTGGGTGGTTGAGGGTGGAGTTAACCTCTTCATTATCTTAGTGGTTAATACCGTTAAGGTAATGAAGGGGTGAACCCCTCCCATTACTACCCGGTAGGCCTAAACATCCATCTTTGAGGCTACTACCTTCTTCACCCAGTCCCTCTACCCCCAAATAAAGAAAAATAAACACAACAACCCTACTACCCACCTCCTCTACCCCCAACAAACCCCCCCCCCCCCCCACACACATACCGTACAGTAATGGGCAAAATTACTATTATCCAGATATATATAATAGTGCAAACAAAAGACGGGGTGCCTAATGCTACATCCAATTGACAAAACATATAAAGTAATAAGTATAAAGTTTAAATACTTCAATAATAATAATATTTACTTGGTTATTTAGTTAAATCCTTTGGTCAACGCGTCATAAGCCTGCATATCACGTCACGGTAAACCAAAATTAATGCAGGTCCTAACACTAAACTGTGAACTTCCGCTGCCCCCCCACCTCCTCTGCTGCTCTGCTCCCGTGGTCCTCCTCAGTCTTCTTCTGCCATGCCATCTACCTCCTCTGCTGCTGCGCTCCTGTGGTCCTCCTCAGTCCATCTGTTTTGCCACGACTGCCGCCTGCTATCCACCTCTGCTGCCCAGCTCCATTGAAGCCAGGTAGGTGAGAGGAGGGGGGTGAGAACAGAAGGAGAGAGGTGACAGAGGAAAAGGAGAGGGAGATAAGTGAGAGCAGGGTGAGAGAGGGAGAGGTGAAAGGAAAAGGAGAGGAGAGGAGGGAGATGGGTGAGAGAGGAAGAGGAGAGGGGTGAAAGGGGAGAGGGCGGAGTAAGAGAGGAAGAGGAGAAAGAGGGAGTGAAAAATGTAGAGGGGTGAGAAATGGAAAGGAGTGAGAGAGGAGAGGGAGATAGAGGGGTGAGAGAGAAAGTGGAGAAGGTGGGGAGTGAAAGAGGGAGTGCAGTTGTACTGTGCGATTAAAAAAAAAAGTCCCCTTTTTTGTCTGGCAAGTAGTATTTTGCATAATTTGTCGAGCCCTGGTTATTTGTATATAATTTTCCAAGGTTCAGTTCTATATTAATTCCTAAGTATTTTACTGAATTTCTTGTCCTTTTAAAAGGAAATTTATCATCCCATTTTACAGCCTTCATATTTGAGAGAATTATTACTTTGCAGCCCATATCCAAGTGGCCCATTATAAGTGGCATGACTACTGAACAACTGAAGTTTAAAAGGAAGGAACTCTTACCCTAATGGATCTTATCCTTCTTCTCTCCTCAGGTAAAATCCATCTCTAAATCCTCATTGAAGCCTCTGCTGTGTGTATTATATATAGTATAGCAAGTGATCCAATGCTAGGTAAAATCCATCTCTAAATCCTCATTGAAGCCTCTGCTGTGTTATTATATGTATGCAAGTGATCCAATGCTAGGTAAATCCATCTCTAAATCCTCATTGAAGCCTCTGCTTGTGTATTATATAGTATATGCAGTGATCCAATGCTAGGTAAAATCCATCTCTAAATCCTCATTGAAGCCTCTGCTGTGTGTATTATATAGTATATGCAAGTGATCCAATGCTGAGTAAAAACCATATTTGAATGCTGTTTTTCTGTCTACCCCTAATCAATAAGTGTTGCCACCTAGGCAGGGAACACCCTGTTAGAAAACCATTGTTTGAATGTGCCTCAATGTGCTAATTAAGCAGACAGAACAATTGTCAGGTGACTTTTTAGGCCTATATAACCCAGTCAGAACAGCTGAGTCTGCTTGCCAGCCCATATCCAAGTGCCCTTATAAGTCATGACTACTGAACACTGAAGTTTAAAAGGAAGTGTAGTGGCCCATTATAAGTGGCATGACTAGGAACAACTGAAGTTTAAAAGGAAGTTAGTGGCCCATTATAAGTGGCATGACTACTGAACAACTGAAGTTTAAAAGGAAGTTAGTGGCCCATTATAGTGGCATGACTACTGAACAACTGATTTAAAAGGAAGTTAGTGGCCCATTATAAGTGGCATGACTACTGACAACTGAAAGTTTAAAAGGAAGTTCAAAAGAAGTGTAGGGAAGAAGTGGACACCCCATCTGGCCCTGTTCCTGCATTTGAACTACGCTGGAAAGGAGGATATCATCAATACCAACTGCATCAATTACTGAATACAATTTTAATCTTGTCTGTAAAAAGTACATACGCTAAAATCATATCTCTACTTGTCCATGAAATGTCTGTAATTGAATGTATAATAACTCTGTTCATTTAAAAGCTGAAATTTCAGTCTATATCTGCATGGTGTTTTTTTAATAATCATTTTCTCGCACTAGTACAAAAACTACTTTTAGCATTTTCGTTTTTTTAAAAAACACTTTGAAAGACCAATTTTTCCTTGTATTCCTATTTTAACAAGCCATTTGCTAAGGCACGCCCCTCATGGCCGGTCACAAACCCAGGCACACCCCTTTGTCGCACTGCCCTCCCTCTCGTCTCTCTACAACGTGCACTAGCATCTGGTCCCATGATTCTTCCTCATACAGTAGTACATTCAGAAGCTGGGAGAAAAGGGATCAGCCCTGCATAGCAACTCGGATAGGCGATTTCAACATTTTATTACAGTGGTTATCCATTCATTGCACATGTTATATATGTAAAAAAATTGTAATAAATTCCCATTTATAGTCAAACGTTAATATGTGAATTTATTTAGATGTATATACGTTACTGAAATGTGGAGTGAGTGTGGTAGGTATACATCACAATACACTTCCATTGCGCAGAATTATTATATATCTAGCTCTCTATATATCTAATAACTAATAAGCTATCATTATAATTTATATATCTATAATATCTAATATATAGATATATATATGTGAAGTTATTTGAGTACAAAAGTGGACAAAAAAACCCTCCATATCAAGCAAATATCAACTGGACCTATTACTGTATGCTCATTTGTTGTATACTATATTTATATACACACGTCCAATACGGATAGTGATTCACGTAAATGATATATATATCACTTTCTGGGAGTAGAAGATTGACTGTCCTTTGTTCCTATTTGTTGTAATCCATCATTGAATGGTATGCACCCTCTCTCGTTTCCGTTATTTTTATACTAGCTTAAGAGACCCACCCGGCGTGCCCGGGATGTATGTTCCTGTTCCCGCTCCGCTCTCTCCCTACCCCTCCCCCGCTCTCTGTTTGTCCCCCCTTCACATCAAATCCAGTTCCCCCCTCCTCCTTTACAGCTTCATTCAGTGGGTGTGTGCGTCGTCATTGTGTGGTGCCGTCGTCAGATTCAGTGTGTGTGCGCGCGCGTCGTGAGCGGACGCATAAACACAAACACAACACACAACTGACTGACTCACAACACACAAGTCCAAGTGGTGTGCGTGTGTGTGTGCTCAAGTCGTCATTGTGTGCGTGGGCAGTCATCAGCCATTCAGTCAGTGTGGGGTGTTGTGCGGCCGCGGCGTCAGTAAGTGTGTGTGGTGTACAGTGTCAGGGGTGGTCGTAGTGTGTGTACAGTCAGTGTTTGTGGGTGCAGTCAGTGGTGTGGTGTGTGTGTAGTGTAGTGTGTGTGTGTGTTGTCCAGTGTCAGTTGTGGTAGTGTGTCAGTGTATGTGTGTGTGTGTTACATTTAATGTTCCCCTGTGTGGTTTGAATCGATTTGTGCGCGTCCGTAGTCTTGCGTGTTTGTGGTGTGCAGCCGGTGGATGGTTTGGGGTGTGCCAGCGTGCTAGTCAGTGCTGTGTGGGGTTCAGTCAGTAGTGTGTGTGTGTGGTGTGTTGTAGTGTGTGTGTGTTTCGTGGCTGTGTGTGGGTGTGTGTGTGTGTCGATGGTCGTGGGTGTGTGTTGTGTGTGGCCCGAGCCAGTAGGTGGTGTGTGTGCAGCAGTACAGTGGGTGTGTTGTGCAGGAGTCAGTTGTGTGTGGTGCACGAACAGTCAGTGGTGTGTGTGTTTCTTTGTTGTGGTGTGCGCGGTCGTTGTGTATGTGTGGTGCGTCGTTGGTGGTGTTGCATGCGGCTGTGGATGGGTGTTGGTGCGTGCAGTCAGTATTAGGTGTGGTCAGTCCTGCGTCACCCATCAGTCAGTTGTGTGGTGTGTGTGTGTTTGTGTGTGGTCGTGCGTGCAGTCCAGCTAACAGAGGTGGGCGTGCGTAAAACGTTCAGGGTGTTTGTGAGTGCGTCCGTCCAGTGTTGTAGTGTGCCCCCGTGCCTGTCAGTGTGTGTAGTGGTGCGATTGCGGCGCCAGCAGGGTTTGTGTGCGTGCGCCAGTTCAGGGTTTTGTGTGCGTCGCGCTAAGTCCAGGTGGTGGAGTGGTAAGTCAGGTGTGTTGCAGGCGTCATCAAAGGCAGGCTGTGGTGGGGGGTTTGAAGGGCAAAGGGGTAGGGGGGTGAAGGGCAGGGTAGGGGTGGGTGAGGGTTAGGGGTGGGTGAGGTCAGGTTAGGGGGGGTGAAGACAGTGTAGTGTAGGGGGGGGAAGGGCAGGGGTAGAGGGGGGTGAAGGCAGGGGTTGGTGAAGGGCAGGGTAGGGGGTGAAGGGAGGGTAGGGTGGGGTGAAAGTGAGTGCAACAATTGTTGGCGGAGTAAGGTCCCTACAACACACCACCCACACAACGGGAGTGGAGGTTGGTGGAGAGTGGGACTGGCGCAGATCCGAGTGCGCTTGGCCCCCCCAGCGGCTTGGGAGTTGGGTCGGCCGTGTGGGTAAGGGAGCGGGGCGGGGGGTGGGGTCAGGGAGCAGGGGGGGGTAACGGGAGCCCGGGGCTGGGGGGGGTAGGAGCGGCGGGGGGTAAGGGAGCTTTGGCGGCTGGGGTAGGAGGGGCCGCGTTACCCCTTTGTGAGTGTTTGTATGATAATATATAATCACACGCACGCCTATACATGCGCACGCGTCGCACACATACAACGTGTCACACGCACAATACATGCCACACGTAAATACATGCGCACCCGCACACATACACACATACATGCGCACACGCACACAAACATGCGCCACACGCACACATAACCTGCACACACGTACACAATAACAGCACACACGTATACATGCGTCACATAAACATGCGCAAACGCACATCTATACACACACAACATGCACACATTATACATCGTACACCCACCTATACATGCTCCACACGCACACAATGCTGCCCCACCCACATCACATGCGCACGGAGCACAGAAAACTTAAACTGCGAAACGCAAACATATACACTGTGTGCGTCATGTTTATGTGCGTATATTTTATGGTATGCTTGACCTGAGGAAGAGGAAACTCTTGAAAGCTTGTCCCTGACACAAATTGTTGGTCCAATAAAAAAAAGGTATCAATAAATACTGAAGAAGCATATATATATATTTAATATATATATATTTTTATATATACTGTATGTATATATTTAATGTATGTATGGATATATAGCGTAAGGTCAGCAGCCGGCAAGCGGAGGGAGAGAGGACGGCATCCGAGCAGCGAAGCCTCGGCACGGCAGAGGACAGCAGCCGGCGGCGGAGAGAGAGAAGAGCGGCATCCTTGCAGCAAAGCTCTGGCAGCGGCAGAGGACAGCAGTGTTGGCAAGGGAGAAGAGGACCATGTGAATGGGACAGGAGCGGGCCAGGAGGGCGGAGGGAGGAGTTATGCTGTAGCAGCGGCAGACACTGGAAGTCAGAGAATACTTCTGTCAGACCGCTTGTGTGTGTGTGTGTGTGTGTGTGTGTGTACACACACACACACACACACACATCGGTCTGACAGAAGTATTCTGACTTCCAGTGTAACAACACACACACACCTCTATCTAGACAATCACCCACCAAATCGACTCGATAGCCCAGTCCACCCTTTTACAGATAAAGAAATGGAATAAAATTCCTAGTAAGACTCATAACATTTTGTTTTGAAATAACCGTTTATTTATTGTTTAAATTACATTATACTTTACGTATCACCTTGTCTTGTTGCTGTACATAGTTCCCTTACTAATCTAATTAACAGAGCCATGATATAAATGAGTGAGGAGAGGGTGGGCTTGGGACGGAGTAGGGTGGTGGGTGGCGGGAGAGGGGAGTGGTTTAGAGGGTGGGTGGTGCCGGGAGAGGGTGGTGGGTTTGGGTGGGAGAGGGTGAGTGGGCGGGAGGAGGTGAATTGGCAGGAGAGGGTGAGTGGTCGGGAGAGGGGGTGGGTGGGCGGAGTGGGGGTGGGTGTGACTTGGGTGCTTGGTGACACACTAATACACACACACACACCACAACCCATCACACCACACCACACACACAACACACACACACACACAACAGACCCACCCACACACACACACATCACATTACACACCACACACACACCCCCACATATCACCAAATATATATCACACAACACACATAATACACACACCACAAACACACACACACCATCAAATCACATCAACACCCACCACATCATCTACACAACACACACAACATAGTATCATACACACACCCATCAATGACCAATACACACACACACACCCATCATACACATTACACACACACAATTGACACATCACAATCTATACACACGCGACACATCTTTTTATATTCTATCTATATAATATCACCATTACCACACAACCACATTCACATACACACACACACACACACCACCGCACAATACATTTATACACACACACACATCACACACATATCATATCCACCCAGCACGAACCCACTCTCACACACTCACTGTATATCTACATAGAAGCAGCTTATATACTACAGTCACCGAGTAGCCCACCCTCACTATATGATCTACAAACACACCACACCACACCACACACACACCACACACACACACACACCACCGTCAACACACCCACAACACACCCTACCTAACAACCACACCACCCATTATTTCGCCCCAACCACGAACGGCCCACCTCCACACTATCCCCGGCCCACAACACCGCCCATTCCGCGGTCTCTGTCCCACCCACCCACTCCTCACCACACCTCACCCACCCCCCCCACCCCCTCCGCTCTTCCCCCCTTTACTCCCGCCCCCACACACCCGTTTCTACGCACAAACGCACAGCCACAAGTTTACCACACCCCCCAGCCCACAGTATACCACACCTTCGACCCCCACCACCCCCCCCGGATAACACACACATCCCACCATGTATACTCCGCACCAACACCACCACATGTATACCCACACAAACACATGTTCAACCTCCATGGATACAACACACACCAACATATATAATAATATGATATATATATATATATCTACCACCACCCACACACACACCACCACATATATATATATATATATATATATATATATATAATATATATATATATATATATATTATATATATCATATCTAGTATATATATATATAACACACATATATACACATATATACACACACACACACATATACACACACACACACACATATTATATACACACACCACACACACATAGATACAAACACACCCACACACATATATACACCATATATATATATACACACACACACCATATCTCCACACAAACCACACACATCTATACACACACCACACACATATATATATATATATATATAATATATAATATATATATATATATATATATATATATATATACATACACACACCCACACACAACACACATATCTACACAAACCCACACATTTATACACACACACACAATCACCAACCTTGCTGCCACCACTGTCGGGACACAACCCCCTGCATCTCCCGCGCGGCAGGGAGGCAGCTCAGGGACCGGACAGAAGGGTACATCTCCCGCTCCCCCTCCCTTCCCCCACCCCCACAAGGCAGCGCAACCCCCCCTGCTCTCCCGTGCGGCAGGGAGGCAGACACAGGACCCAAAAAACTATTCTCCTCATCCCCCTCTCCCTCTCCCCCCTCCTTCCTCCCCACCCCCACAGGGGCAAGCCAACCCCCCTGCATCTCCCGTGCGGGCAGGGAGCGACACAGGGACCGGCAGAAGGGGACCCTCCCCTCTCCCCCCTCCCTTCCCCCCCACCCCCCACAGGGGCAGCGCAACCCCCCTGCATCTCCCGTTCGGGCGGGAGCAGACACAGGGACCGGAGCAGAAGGGAGACACATCCTCCCGCCCCCTCCCTTCCCCCACCCCCCACGGGGGCAGCGCAACCCCCCTGCATCTCCCGCGCGGGCAGGGAGGCAGGCACGGGGACCGGAGCAGAAGGGACACACATCTGCCTCTCCCCCCTCCCCCTGGCGGCACAAGCCCCCTGCATCTCCCGTCTCCGCAGGGAGGCAGGCTCATGGACGGAGCAGAAGGGGACACATCTCCCGCTCCCCCTCCCTTCCCCACCCCCCCCAATGCATCGCAACCCCCCTGCATCTCCCGTGCTGGCTGGAGGCAGACACAGGACCGGAGCCGAAGGGGACACATCTCCCGCCTCCCCCACCCCTCCCCACTGGCGGCACAAGCCCCCTCCTCTCTGCGCGGCTGACAGCCACGGGATCGGGCAGAAGGGAACACATCTCCCGCTCCCCCCTCCTTTCCCCACCCCCACAGGGCAAGCGCAACCCCCCTCATCTCCCGCTGGCGGCCAGGGAAGGCGGCACAGGGACCGGAGCAGAAGGGAGACACATCTCCCGCTCCCCCCTCCCCACTGCGGCACAAGCCCCCTCCATCTCGCGCAGGCTGACAGCCACAGGGATCGGGCAGAAGGGGGCACCACACAGCGGCAGCATCGGAAGCGAGCCACACGTCACTGGAGACTCCATGAATAGTCATGAGTCTTCCACTGACTGCCGGAGGCAAATTATAAACAAATGCCAGCTTTTAATATGTCACAAAAATTTCGCCGATTAATACATGGAGAACGGATTGACTGACAGCTATACAGCTCTTTAGGTAAATAGAGATTGCACACATGAAGCTATTAAAGTAAAAAAATAAATTAAAAAAAAAAAAAAAAAAAAGACTGAACTGCAGCTTTAATGTAACCGTGTATTGTTATAACTCTGTGCCCAGGACATACATGAAAACAAAAGGTAACTCTCAATGTATTACTTCCTGGTAAAACATTTTATAAATAAATATAATACATACAAACCCCACCCCCACCCCAAATACATACAAACAAATACCCCACTCCCAAATATATACCCCCCAAATACATACAACCCCCAAACACGTAAAAAGAAAACACTCCCAACATATACAATCCCCCCACTCTCCCAAATACATACTAACCCCACCCCTCAAATACACACAACCCCCCCCCCACCCCCCCCCCCAAATACAAACAAAACACACTTACCTTGGGGATGGTCTCAGGCCTCTGGAACCCCGGCTCTCCCCCAGGTTGCTACGGGCCTCATGTTGGGATTCCCCTCTCCCACACTGTTTGGGCCTACATCTATCTCATGCTGGTGCGTGTGCCTACGTCAGAGAGACGCCCTGCACAGGACAGTGAGGGAGGCCTGCAAGTGGGGAGAGCCATAGCCCGGCGGACGGACAAAGCAGTTGGAACTTCTTTGTCCGGCTGCCGCTCATCTCGTTGCCGCCGGGCCCCGGCTCTCCCCAGCTGCAGGCCTCACTAACAGTCCGGCACCAAGCCTCTCTCATGCCTGTGCACGATATGAGCCCGGCTCCTTTTTGGTAACTCCCCACAACAGGGACCCCCCTCAAGTTAGCAAATGGAGGGGCCACAAATGGCTCCACAATTCACCCAAGGCCAGGTTAGCCCTCACTACCTCCCAGTGGTCTCATGATGACTTCAACTTCCTAGCCCTCTGACTCAAACAAAGGAATCCATAATCTCACTGTAACGCCAAACCTTAGTGTCTGCGCTGCCTCTATAAAGGGGTACCTTTCGATCCACTCCCCCTTTTCAGCGATGCTCAATGGTGCTGTCACCCTACTTTGGATTCTCCTTACTTGCTCACGCTCCTCCCAAACCCTTTTGGCCTGAATAGCCTACATTCCTGAAACGGTATGTAACTTCCTACTTACCCTGATTGAATATCCAGCATATCTCTTATAACTAGCTAGCTGATTGCCCAGCATGCAGAAGGCAGTTGATCCTGCTATGAAAGGAAGAGGGCTGCTGTGGTGTCATGGGCGACATCCAGACATCCATATCTTTGAATCTTCACTGTGGCTATTTTTGAACTGACATATTCTACCTAAACTTCTCATCATACCTCCACCAGGCAGAGATACCAAATGTCGTAAACACCCTACACACGGTATTCAGATACTTAAATACAGGTAGGTCTTGGCATAACTGAGGGGACTTCTTCCCCAACAAAATCGCTAGAATCACGAAGGCCTGCAAGCAGCTATCGAAGGTCCTTGGCACCCGCTTCTCTTTCTTATCCTTATCCTTACTCTCGCCTTTTTTCCCTACCTTGACTAGCAAATCTTGAAACCCTGGAAGCAGTGTCTATATGTCCACATACTTACCGGTCAAATCTTCCCCTTCATGGTCACAGGCAAGTGCATGCCCAGCGGGCTCGCCCAACACAGATAACCTCCTAAAGCTCGCATCTGGAAGCTCCTTGGTGGCCTCGACAGTCGTGGCTGTGACCAGCAGCAGTAGCCTTACCACAAATCTATTTGATTATTAATAGGTTTATATTACTTTTACTTGTTGATTTACCTACACAGCACTATTTTGGTTTAAAATATTTGTAATCACTATAGTTTATTCATATCATTTTTCACTTTAATTGGGGAACTGGTTATTCAATATATTAAGTGTTAATATCACAATTCTGAGCACAGATCACTGGTTCACTTTTTTCATCCTAAGACTTGTGTCAGGTTTACAGCCCGACCGCATGCGCCTGCGCCTCTGGCCTGCACAATCTCGTCGGGGGACCGTCATCTGAAACCCGACCACATATATTGGAGCCTCATTTTGGATGTCTCACGATGTCCCTACGCTGACTGCCCTGACAGTTCCGCAGAAGCTGTGACGATGGATCTGATGACAGATTAATAAGATATGGTTAGACATAACACAACATTTCTCAAAGGGATGGGTGGGAAAAAGAAAATTAGTGCTGGATTCGAGTGAGCGCAGGGTTTAAATTTCTAATGCCTCGAGGTGGGGGGGGGGGGGGGGGTGGAGAGCTGGCCAACTGGGCTCCTAAACTCTCTGAGGGACATCAGCCCTTATGTGGGCGACGGACCCATCTTGGGGGTCTCTGCCTTTCTTGATAGCATTTTAGTATATAGAATAGGAATCTATAAACCTAAAAAACATTTACAAGAAAAGATGTTAAAAGTTTGGAAATGCGGGTCTCAGAGTCCGCATGAAATGAGCCCCCGCAGGTGATAGGGCAATTCTTCTGCAGACCCTAAAACCCTCACAGGGACCACAGCGAGCTACCTCTGATATACACACATATATTTCTTCTTCCTTCTCTGGTGTACAATGTTTCACTTTCTTGTTTCTTCAAATTATTTTAAACCCCAGATCATCTCAGAGAGAAAAACTCGGGCGACTTCCTGTGAGGTGGGTAGGGGGTTGTACAGAACCCAAAAGGGGAGAGAGGGAGTGTAGCAGACAGGAGCAGACAGCAGCTGTGCCCCAGATCCTGCAGGTAAGCGCAGAACACAGCCTACTCTGTCATTTCTTTTTTTCTTTTTCAATTTTCTCTCTCACCCCTTTGTTTCTCTCTTCCTCTCCGAGTATATATATATATATATATTTTTTTTTCCTCTCACTTCTTCTCTCGTTTTACCTATATTCATTTTGTCTTCTTTCTTTCTTCACTTTCTCTCCTGCTTTATACTGTATGCACTTTATCTTGTGACGCCCCCCCCCCTGTCTCTCTTTATTTCTGCTTGTATCTTTGACTCCTCTGACTCCTTATCTTCCTTTTTATTTCTCCTTTTTGTGTTTCCTAACAGTCTTCCCACTTTTCCCCCCTCGTTTTACCCGGCTCTTGTCTTCTGCTCTCCTTCTTTTTCTCCTTTTTTCTCCTTTCTTCTCCTTCATCTCTCTTTTTTCTTTCCGCCTCTCTTTACTTTTTTTTTTTTCTCTTTCATTTTCTTGGTCCTTTTATTGTTATTTTCTCTTTTTTCCACCTTCCTTTCTCATCCCTTTCTTACATAATCCCTTGCACTCACATAGCACTGTCAGGCATTACACATGCGTACAATCCCACCGACGGCTCTTCATCATGGGCTTTATTATTATAAGCTTACAAAAACATTCTCTGACCAACACTAACAAAAATACCTTTCTTGTCTTTCCTATTCGATATATATTCCAAGCACACAGGTGTATTTTGTTACTCTGTTACCTGCGTGTGTCCGTCTGTAGTATCAAACCCCCAATATTTCTTAAGGGCAGAATCCGAATTCTCTGTTTTAAAGTGCGTCCGCGGTACAGGTAAATAATCGCGCTGTTATAAATGATGACTCTTTCTGGTGGCCTATTTCTTCTCACTTCGGCCTCTCTTTTTTTCATTAAGCTGCAATAGTGCTGATCGGGACATTACGGCACGGACACTCTACTGTAGACGATGGGAGTTTTATATGGGCGGTGCCCTGATCGGGTAACACTCATAGTTTATTGTATACCCCCTCTGAATCCTGGTACACTCATAGTTTATTGTATAACCCCCTCTGAATCCTGGTACACTCAGTATTTATTGTATAACCCCCTCTTAATCCTGGTACACTCATATTTTATTGTATAACCCCCTCGATCCTGGTAGCACATCATAGTTTATTGTATAACCCTCCCTCTGAATCCTGCTGTGGCTTTTTTCTCGATCCACAAAAATGGAGGGCGATTAGTATAATTGCTACGTGCCCGGCGGCACAAATTTAGGTCCTAAACTCGCTGTGGCAGTATTTGGCTCCCCGATCGCGTATCTGAGTCTGATCCTGGAGGGACTGATGACAAAACCATTATATATATATATAGATATATATGTAATGTATCTCATAAAGATATAATAATTATATATATATATATAATTATATTATATATATATATATAATATACATAATTAATATATATATATATATATATATAATATATATAATATCCAAATCTCAACGTTGACCGATGTTTAACTCCCTCGTTACAGCCTGCTTATTAACATTATACAACGAGAAGCGTGTGTATATGTATTATACATAGAGCAGGGTGTATCTGTATTATACAAAGCAATGGTGTATCTGTATTATACGCAGAGCAGCATTACATACATTATACCCAGAGCAGCGTTTATTTGTATTATACAGATGCGTGTGGGTATCTGTATCATACACAGAGCAGCTATATCTGTTATACATAGACAGGGTATATCTGTATTATACAAACAGCAAGATGTACTGTATATGGATATACACAGAGCAGCATGTAAGTGTATTATATCACAGAAAAGTGGTGTGTATCTGTATTATACACAGAGCAATGTGTGTATCTGTATTATACAAAAAGCAGTGTGTGTACTCTATTATATACACAGCACGTGTATCTGTATTATCACAGAGCAGCGTGTGTATCTGTATTATATATAGAGCAGTGTGTATCTGTATTATATAAGAGCAGTGTGTATCTGTATTATATACACAGCAGCGTCTATCTGCATTATATATAGGAGCAATGTGTATCTGTATTATACACAGAGCAATGTGTGGATCTGTATTTTACAAAAAGCAGGTGTGTGTTTCTGTATTATAAACACAGCAGCGTGTATCTGTATTATACACAGCGCAGCTGTGTATCTGTATTATATATAGAGCATTGTGTATCGTATTATATATAAACAGTGTGTATCTGTATATACACAGAACAGCGTGTATCTGTATTTTACACAGAACAGTGTGTGTTTCTGTATTATACACAGAACAGCGTGTATATATAATACAACAGAACATGTGTTTATCTGTATTATACAGCAGACAAGCGTGTATCTATATAATACACAGAAACAGTGTGTGTATCTGTATTATACACAGAACACCCGTGTATCTATTATACTACAGACCAGGGGTGTGTACCTGTATTATACACAGAGCAGCGTGTATCTATTAATACACAGAACAGTGTGTGTATCTGTATTCTACACAGAAGAGCGTGTATCTATATATACACAGACCAGGGTGTGTACCTGTAGTTGATTTTGTTTGTGATGCTCGGCGGGTGTGTATGATGCTTTGCAGTATGTTGTGATGCTCTGTGGTGTTATATGAGGCTGTGCAGGTGTACAGTATTGCAATGTTCTGCAGGTGTGTTTTTGCGATGCTCTGCGGTCTCTGTCACGAGGGCCTGCTGGTGTGTTTGTGTGCATGTTCTGCAGTGTGATGCAAAGCTCTACAGTGTCAGCGCGACGCTCTGTGGGTGCATGCAATGCTCTGCGGATGACACTCTGCGGGTGTGGTGGGGTCTCTGGGTGGAGCTGGGAGTGGGATTTGTCTGATGGTCGGAAGTATCTGTAAATCTGAGCTTATCTCTGTGAGGCATCAAACCTCAGAGAGAACCCACCACATCCCCATAATATGATAATATTTATTTATGATATAAACACACACATCCTCCATTATAAATATAACACACCCTCCTCTCATATATATGTTAACACACACTCTTATCCTCATCACCATCATCTCAACTCTAATCGATCCTAGCGCTGGATGAAGGCCTCCACAAAATCTTCAATACGGTGTTTGAGCCTCTTCTCCATGTTGCTCCAACAAATTTCCTAATTTCCCTCTCCCACTTATGTTGGTGATCATCTTGGTCTTTTGACACCCCTTGGAATAGAGTGCGGTTCATCTTTATCCATTGATGGTCACTTTTCTTGCGATATGACAGCCACAGGGCCATTTTTATTTGTTCACCCATGTGATGTCACAGATTTTTGTTTGCTTCTGAACCATGAATGATTTTTGCTGGTCTCTTCTTCATGTGATACACTCAGACGTAGTAGGCAGGATAATACCCGATGAAACCTTCCTTAAGGCACATGTGGAAGGGTCTCTTACCTTGTTTTGTACAAATGCACTCCATCCTATCTTCATTTTCCTGTTGATGTCAATAAAACGGTTTCCATCCATTGATACATGCTAGTCGAGTAACATAATTTTTGATTTTTTCTATTTGTTTCCATCTAAATTGATCTTTGCAGTGCTGACATATTTATTGAACATCACTTTGGTTTTGTGAGATTTTATTCTTCTACTGCTTCTGTTCATTCTGGAGGCCCTCTAGACAGGTTCCAAAATAACAATGTTGCCTGCACATTGTACCATGCTCAGGAATGTCGCCGTTGATTTGATTGCTTTTTTCATCCATCAGTGTTCTTGAACAATTCTTTAAGTGTTGCTGTGAAAGGCTTTGGTGACCTGGTGTCCTCCCTGTTGCAGCGTTACTGATTCTTATCTTGTTTTGTACATGTTATCTCTTATCTTGAGTGGCATTCTCAGTGGTTGTCCTTATAATATCAATGTCACCTTCTTTAACATTGTGTCTTCTTGATGCATTTTAAATTGCTGATCTTTTATAACAGAATGAAATCCTTTTCATCATTATGAATTTTAGATGAGTAGCGGTAGATCATATTCATTACTTCGCAAAATCAGCTTCTTTTACAACTAGGATGGGTGTCCATTTGTGCTGTTTCTACGTGCAAAATCCTGCTTGTTCTCTTAGGGGGGCAGAGACTCAGGATCTGTTAGCTGATTAGTTGAGTTTCTATCTAAAAATCTGGAAGTAATTGGAAGTAGATTATTGGATCTGTAGTTTTTGAGGTCTTCTTGTTCCAATTCTTATGGATTTTTTCTGCTGTCTTTCGAGCAACATGTGAAGAGCTTGGAGTGTTCCTTTCTTTCCAGCAGCTTTCTTCCAGTGTTTCGGTAGTTATCCATTTCCTGCAGGCCTTTCCAATTCTCCATGGATTTCATTGCTTTTGCTACTTTTTCTGCAGAACGGTGGTATGGTGGTGGATTGTTCTCCGTCTTCATCTGTTCTTTATATGACGGGGGTTATCTGTGTTCTTGTACAATTTCTTGTAGAAGTTCTCAATTTTATTGTTAACTCATCGTATTAATTGAGTGCATAATTTGCTTCTCCAACATAAGTTGCTGCTTTGGTCTCTTTAAACTTTTGTTTATCTTCGATAGTCTTCTTCACACCATATCCCAGTTCCATTTCCTACATCCATAGTTATACTCTTTCACAGCCCTGAATATTCAATTTTTGTTGTTTGAATCTTGCGATTGCTTAATTTCTTGTAGTTTCCTCTTTCATTTCTCTTGTAGTTGTCTCATCTGCTATTTCTTATTCCTGTTTTTCGTTAGCAATTCCTCCATATCTCTTGCATTTTTCCTATTGTTTGTCAGTATCGCCTTGCATCTTGAGCAGCTGAAGCGTTTTTGAGCTCTATTGGAATTCTTTGCTATATAATATAATATTTCCTCCTTGTGATTCTGCAATGGCTCTCTAAGTGTTCTGTTTGATTATCAACATTCCTGTCTGGTAGCGTCTTTTCTACAATACTGTACATACCTGGATATACACATTATTATTTATTTTTTTCTCATCCACACATTGTGTTTATTATACTTTATTCTTGATATTTTAATTGCATATCTAGAGGTTCTTCCATTTGTCATCTATTTCTGGCGGAGTGCCACTTTGTAGAGGTTTTAGAGGACTTGAGGGGCTCTCTGTTTTTAAGACTGTCTTTTTAATATTTGTTTTTGTAACAAAGTGATTCACGTTTGTGGTGTAACCAGTGTGCTTGATTGGGATATTGTGGTGTGTGTGTGTGTGTGTGTGTGTGTGTGTGTGTGTGTGTGTTGTGTGTGTGTGTGTGTGTGTGTGTGTGTGTGTGTGGTGTGTGTGTGTGTGTGTTGTGTGTGGTGTGTGTGTGTTTTTGGTGGGTGACCATATATCAAACACAAGATTATACCATTTAATACCATAAAAAATCTCGAGATCTCAGCACTCACAAAGGATGGTACTCTTGCCCCCATTATGAGAAATAATCTCACAGAAAAGCAGGGCCAGTTCCATTCAGTATAGGTCCCTGCAGAAATGGAGTTACCTTGACAGGGTTAGCAGGCTGGAATATTTTTGATCAAAGATGCAACTAATTTACTCCTTACATTTCACTAATAAAGCTCAATTCGGGAGGAGGCAGCGGATTTGTGTATTCTGGATATATATAATAATATATATATATATATATATATATATATACTGTATATTATTTATTTTATCATTAGGAAACAGAAAGGAGTTTGTCAGCACAAAAGGCAGAATGTGGAATCAAAAGGGGCAGAAAGGCAGAGCTACAGCGCAGTAAACTAAAAGAGAAAATTGAACTTAGTCTAAAAAAATGTTTCTGATATTAAATGTATACACAACGGAGAGTCCCTTCCGCGCAAAATAATCTCCTATGGAATTTCTTTAAGATATGTACGCAACCTCCATGCTGTGCAGCTGCTTCCAAAAGAAGGGTGATTTTTCATCTTCTCGACACAAACAATCTCCGGTAATGTCACACCATAATCTCGCTGGTTCTATAGGTCGCAAACTCCCGTTGTAACAATGGCCATAATCCCCATCCGCCATAGTGTCGCCGCTGTATGAGACCTCATAGAGAACACTGTAGTGAGGGACCATAAGGAAATCACCAGGACATCGGACTTGTAGAACGTGAGCTAGTAAGACCAGACGTCAAATAGCGCAGCAATGAGATCACCACATATCCCAATGTGTTTGGTATATCCAATGTACTTCTGGACTTCTCACGAGTCAAGATGAGGCGCACTAATTGTAGCCCTCGCTGTGTCTGAGCTAGGGATATCCTTAAAACTCGGCCTGCTGGGTGGTAAGGGTATGGATAGTGCTTATTTCTCCTTTTTTTGTGTTCCTAACAGGTCTTCCCACTTTTCCCCCTCGTTTTACCCGGCTTCTTGCTCTTTCTGCTCTCCTTCTTTTTCTCCTTTTTTCTCCTTTCTTCTCCTTCATTCTCTTTTTCCGCCTCTCTTTACTTTTTTTTTTCTCTTTCATTTTCTTTGGTCATTTTATTGTTATTTTCTCTTTTTTCCACCTTCCTTTCTATCCCTTTCTTACTATATCCCTTGCACTCACATAGCACTGTCAGGCATTACACATGCGTACAATCCCACACGACGGCTCCTTCATCATGGGGCTTTTATTATTATAAGCTTACAAAAAACATTCTGACCAACACGTAACAAAAATACCTTTCTTGTCTTTCCTATTCGATATATATTCCAAGCACACAGGTGTATTTGTTACTCTGTTACTGCGTGTGTCCGTCTGTAGTATCAAACCCCACCAATTATTTCTTTAAAAGGCAGAATCCGAATTCTCTGTTTTAAAGTGCGTCCGCGGTACAGGTAAATAATCGCGCTGTTATAATGATGACTCTTTCTGTGGCCTTATTTCTCTCACTTTCGGCCTCTCTTTTTTTCATTAAGCTGCAATAGTGCTGATCGGGACATTACGGCACGGAACTCCTACTGTAGACGATGGGAGTTTTATGGGCGGTGCCCTGATCGGTACACTCATAGTTTATTGTATAACCCCCTCTGAATCCTGGTACACTCATAGTTTATTGTATAACCCCCTCTGAATCCTGGTACCGCTAGATTTTTTTTTTTTTTATTGTATACCCCCATCGAATCCTGGTACACTCATAGTTTATTGTATAACCCCCCTCTGAATCCTGCTGTGGCTTTTTTCTCGAATCCACAAAAATGGAGGGGCGATTAGTAGAATTGCTACGTGACACGGCACAAATTTAGGTCCTAAACTCGCTGTGCGACAGTATTTCCACCGATCGCGTATCTGAGTCTGATCCTGGAGGGGACATGAAGGGTAAAACCATTAATATATATATATATATTAATGTATGTATTATATATATATATATATATATATATATATATATATATATTATAATCCTATATATATATACATATACATAATAATATATATATATATATATATATATATATATATATATATATATAATCTCAAACATTTGGACCGATGTTTAACCTCCCTTCGTTGACAGCCTGTATTATACATTATACACAGAGAAGCGTGTGTATATGTATTATACATAGAGCAGGGTGTATCTGTATTATACAAAAAGCAATGGTGTATCTGTATTATACGCAGAGCAGCATGTACATACATTATACACAGAGCAGCGTTTATTTGTATTATATACAGATGCGTGTGGGTATCTGTATCATACACAGAGCAGCATATATCTGTTATACATAGAGCAGGGTATATCTGTATTATACAAACAGCAATGATGTACTGTATATGGAATATACACAGAGCAGCATGTAAGTGTATTATACACAGAAAAGTGTGTGTATCTGTATTATACACAGAGCAATGTGTGTATCTGTATTATACAAAAAGCAGTGTGTGTATCTCTATTATATACACAGCAGCGTGTATCTGTATTATACACAGAGCAGCGTGTGTATCTGTATTATATATAGAGCAGTGTGTATCTGTATTATATATAGAGCAGTGTGTATCTGTATTATATACACAGCAGCGTCTATCTGCATTATATATAGAGCAATGTGTATCTGTATTATACACAGAGCAATGTGTGTATCTGTATTTTACAAAAAGCAGTGTGTGTTTCTGTATTATAAACACAGCAGCGTGTATCTGTATTATACACAGCGCAGCGTGTGTATCTGTATTATATATAGAGCAGTGTGTATCTGTATTATATATAGAACAGTGTGTATCTGTATTATACACAGAACAGCGTGTATCTGTATTTTACACAGAACAGTGTGTGTATCTGTATTATACACAGAACAGCGTGTATCTATATAATACACAGAACAGTGTGTGTATCTGTATTATACACAGAACAGCGTGTATCTATATTATACACAGACCAGGGTGTGTACCTGTATTATACACAGAGCAGCGTGTATCTATATAATACACAGAACAGTGTGTGTATCTGTATTATACACAGAAGAGCGTGTATCTATATTATACACAGACCAGGGTGTGTACCTGTATTATTTTTGTTTGTGATGCTCTGCGGGTGTGTATGATGCTTTGCAGGTATGTTTGTGATGCTCTGTGGGTGTATATGAGGCTGTGCAGGTGTACAGTATGTGCAATGTTCTGCAGGTGTGTTTTTGCGATGCTCTGCGGTCTCTGTCACGAGGGCCTGCTGGTGTGTTTGTGTGCGATGTTCTGCAGGTGTATGCAAAGCTCTACAGTGTCAGCGTGCGACGCTCTGTGGGTGCATGCAATGCTCTGCGGATGACACTCTGCGGGTGTGTGTGGGGTCTCTGGGTGGGAGCTGTGAGTGAGATTTGTCTGATGGTCGGAAGTATCTGGTAAATCTGAGCTTATCTCTTGTGAGCATCAAACATCAGAGAAACCCACCACATCCCCCCATATATGTATATATATTTATTTATATATATATAAACACACACATCCTCCCATTTATAAATATATACACACCCATCCCTCCATATATATGTATACACACACATCCTTATCCTCATCACCATCATCTTCAACTCTAATCGATCCACTGCTGGATGAAGGCCTCCACAATAATCTTCCAAATACGGTGTTTGGAAGCCTCTTCTCCATGTTGCTCCAACAAATTTCCTAATTTCCTCCTCCCATCTTATGTTTGGTGATCATCTTGGTCTTTTGACACCCCTTGGAATAGAGTCGTGTTCCATCTTTATCCATTGATGGTCACTTCTTCTTGCGATATGACCAGCCCAGGGCCATTTTTATTTGTTCACCCATGTGATGTCACAGATTTTTGTTTGCTTCTGAACCCATGAATGATTTTTGCTGTCTCTTCTGTGATACACTCAGACGTGAGTACAGGCAGAATACACCGATGAAACCTTTTCCTCTTAAGGCACAGTGGAAGGGTCTCTTACCTTGTTTTGTACAAATGCACTCCATCCTATCTTCATTTTCCTGTTGATGTCAATAAAACGGTTTCCATCCATTGATACATGCTAGTCGAGCTAGACATAATTTTTGATTTTTTCTATTTTGTTTCCATCTAAATTGATCTTTGCAGTGCTGACATATTTATTGAACATCACTTTGGTTTTGCTGAGATTTATCTTCTTACTTGCTTCTGGTTCATTCCTGGAGGCCCTCTAGACAGGTTCCAAAAATAACAATGTTGCCTGCACATTGTACATGCTCAGGAATTCGCCGTTGATTTTGATTGCTTTTTTCATCCCAATTCAGTGTCTTGAACAATTCTTTAAGTGTTGCTGTGAAAGGCTTTGGTGACCTGGTGTCCTCCTGTTGCACGTTACTGATTCTTATCTTGTTTGTATCATGTAATCTCTTACTTGATGTGGCATTCTCAGTGGTGTCCCTTATAATATCAATGTACCCTTCTTTAACATTGTGTCTTCTTGATGCATTTTAAATTGCTGATCTTTAAACAGAATGAAATCCTTTTTCATCATTATGAATTTTAAGATGAGCGGTAGATCATATTCATTACTTCCAGAAATCACTTCTTTTACAACTAGGATGGGGTCCATTGTGCTGTATCTACTGCAAAATCCTGCTTGTTCTCTAGGGTGGGCAGAGACCAGGATCTGTTAGCTGATTAGTGAGTTTCTATCTAAAAATCTTGGAAGTAATTGGAAGTAGATTGATTGGACTGTAGTTTTTGAGGTCTTCTTTGTCTCAATTCTTATGGATTTTTTTCTGCTCTTCGAGCAACATGTGAAGAGCTTGGCAAGTAGTTCCTTTCTATCCCAGCTTTCTTCAAGGTTTCGGTAGTTATTCCATTTTCCCTGCAGGCCTTCCAATTCTCCATGGATTTCATTGCTTTTGCTACTTTTTCTGCAAGAACGGATGGTATGGGTGGTGGATTGTTCTCGCTCTTCATCTGTTCTTTATTATGACCGGGGTTATCTGTGTTCTTGTACAATTTCTTGTAGAAGTTCTCAATTTTATTGTTAATCCATCGTATTAATTGAGTGCAATAATTTGCTTCTTCCCAACATAAGTTGCTGCTTTGTCTTCTTTAAACTTTTGTTATCTTCGATAGTCTTCTTCACCATATCCCAGTTCCATTTCCCTACATCCATAGTTATACTCTTTCACAGCCCTGAATATTCAATTTTTGTTGTTGAATCTTGCGATTGCTTAATTTCTTGTAGTTTCCTCAGTTTCCTCTTGTAGTTGTCTCATCTGCTATTTTCTTATCCTGTTTTTCGTTAGCAATTCCTCCAATATTCTTTGCATTTTTCCTAATTGTTTGTCAAAGTATCGCCTTGCATCTTGAGCAAGCTGAAGCGGTTTTTGAGCTCTAGTTGGAATTCTTTGCTATATAAATATATATTTCCTCCTTGTGATTCTGCAATGGCTCTCTAAGTGTTCTGTTTGATATATCATACATTCCTGTCTGGTAGCGTCTTTTCTACAATACTGTACATACCTATAGTACACATTATTATTTATTTTTTTCTCATCCACACATTGTGTTTATTATACTTTATTCTTGATATTTTAATTGCATATTCTAGAGGTTCTTCCATTTTGTCAGCTATTTCTGGCGGAGTGCACTTTGTAGGAGGTTTTAGAGGACTTGAGGGGCTCTCTGTTTTTAAGCTGTCTTTTTAATTTGTTTTTGTAACAAAGTGATTCACAGTTTGTGGTAACCAGTGTGCTTGATTGGGATATTGTGTGTGTGTGTGTGTGTGTGTGTGTGTGTGTGTGTGTGTGTGGTGGCTGGGGGACAGTGTGTGTGTGTGTGTGTTTGTGTGTAAATAAAAGTGGTGCCTACATATCATAAAAAAAAGTATAAACCATTTAATACATATAAAATCTCGAGATGATCAGCACTCACAAAGATGGTACGTCATTGCCCATTATGAGAAATAATCTCACAGAAAAAGCAGGAGCGGCAGCATTCAGTATAGGTCCCTGCAGAAATTGAGTTTACCTTGACAGGGTTAGCAGGCTTGAATAATTTTTTGATCAAAGATGCAACTAAATTTACTCCTTACAATTTCACTAATAAAGCCAATTCGGGAGGAGCACGGGATTTGTGTATCTGATATATATATATATATATATATATATATATATATATATACTGTATATTTATTTATTTATATTAGGAAACAGAAAGGGAGTTTTCCAGCAACAAAAAGGCAGAATGTGGAACAAAAAGGCAGAAAGCAGAAGCTAACGGCCAGTAAACTAAAAGAGAAAAATTGAACTTAGTCTAAAAAAATGTTTCTGTATATAAATGTATACACACGGAGAGTCCCTCCGCGCAAAATAGTTCCTATGGAATTTTCTTTAAGATATGTACGCAACCTCCATCTGTGCAGCTTGCTTCCAAAAGAAGGGTGATTCATCTTCTCACACAAACAATCTCCGAAGGACACACAAATCTCGCTGGTTATAGGGTCCAAACTCCACGTTGTAACAATGGCATAATCCCCAGCAGCCAGAGTCGCCGCTGTAGAGACCTCATGAGAAACACTGTAGTGAGGGACCATAAGGAAATCACCAGGACATCGGACTTGTAGAACGTGAGCTAGTAAGACCAGACGTCAAATAGCGCAGCAATGAGATCACCACATATCCCAATGTGTTTGGTATATCCAATGTACTTCTGGACTTCTCACGAGTCAACGACTGAGCCACTAATTGAGCCCCCTGTGCTGAAGCAGGGATATCCTTAAAACCTCTCCTGCTGGTGGCCCTTGAGGACTGGAGTTGGCCATTGCTGCTATATACTAATGAAGTAAAGTGCTAGTGAAATTGATATATCCAATATTGAAACAAATGTGAAATTGATATATCCAATATTGAAACAAATGTGTATCTTTAAATAGATGACAATTTAATGACATTTTATAAAATATCTTTTAATATATTTATGTTTTAACGATTTAATAAGTGAAAATATATTTATTTACTTAGCGAAACACTATGGGATGATAAATAATTATATGTTCTAGTTCAAATACCACAATTAATCCTAAATTAAAAATTAACCCTAAATTGTTATGATACAAGTTATCATAACTATCATATATCAGTGCATTAAGTTGCACTAATAATCATTAGTTATGCACTAATGATTATTAGTGCATAACTAATAATAACTAATAATAACTAATAATACCTATAATCACCTGTTCTGTCATTGATTTACACATGTTTTAAAAAGGTAACCACATGTTTTACAAAACATAATAAGTAACCACAATTTGGAGACAAAGTGGTGAAAAATAGAGGCTGGTACATTACTCCAAACCCAAATCAGTCTACTAATGAAGTCTACATCACTTACAAGATATTGAAGAAGAGAACTTTGATATTATAAGGAACATTTACAGGACAAGAATTTAACGCTACCTCGCCATGACCACAGAATGGGAAATGTGAGATAAAAGCTCAATAAAATAGCAAGGGTATTCAGAGTGACTATCCCAAAGACTTGTTGTTGCAGTCATTTTTTTTTTAGGCTTATTACCTGTACCTCCTCCTATCCCCCTCTCAGGTTACCATACCTGATTTAACAGGTGTAAATGTAAGACCAGTTATACCCCCATTCTGTTTTTCCAAAATGGGTGACACTCTAGCATACATGACATTTTTTTATCTATGCCATAAATATGTTCATACAGTATATTCACATCTGAATAATACGTCCTATTACAGCTCAGCCTATAGTTGCAAGTTACCAAGTACCCCACAGACTTACTGTACAAACGACAAATCACAAAGGATTTTCGCCCAAAAACGGCCCGAGAGGCTTCAAAGGATATAGAATTATCCCCTTAGTTTTAGTGATATTATGAAAGGTAGATGTAGGCAGGACATATTTGCGCTGGGGGGAAAACACATTAAATAACTGTACATCCTTTTGATTTTTGTGTGACAAGACAAAGAAGTAACACTGGAAAATGTATCTGATTATTTCTCTCTCTGCCTCTCTCCTTCTCTCTGACTCTCTTTCTATCTCTCCCTCTCTTTGTTTTTCTCTCTGCCTCTCTCCTTCTCTCTGACTCTCTTTCTATCTCTCCCTCTCTTTGTTTCTCTCTCTGCCTCTCTCCTTCTCTCCTTCTCTCTTTCTATCTCTCCCTCTCTTTGTTTTTCTGTCTGTCTCTCTCCTATCTCTGACTCTCTTTCTATCTCTCCCTCTCTTTGTTTTTCTGTCTGTCTCTCTCCTATCTCTGACTCTCTTTCTATCTCTCCCTCTCTTTGTTTTTCTGTCTGTCTCTCTCGTCTCTCTGACTCTCTTTCTATCTCTCCCTCTCTTTGTTTTTCTCTCTGCCTCTCTCCTTCTCTCTGACTCTCTTTCTATCTCTCCCTCTCTTTGTTTCTCGGTCTGTCTCTCTCCTTCTCTCCGTGGCTCTCTTTCTATATCTCCCTCTCTATCTCTCCCCCTCTTTGTTTCTCTCTCTGCCTCTCTCCTTCTATTTCTCTCTGTCTCTCTCTCTTTGCTTTGAAGGAATTTGAGAACTTTGAATTATATATGGAAACATTTGATCAGGACTAAGGTAATGTAAGCGCTACCTCGCCGTTTATCCTCGCCTATGACCAATCAGAAGCAGAATGGAAAATGGTAGAGATGAAAAGCCTCAATAAAATATGCAGTGGTATTCAGAGTGATCTATCCCAAAGACTTGTTGTTGCAGTCCATTTTTTTTGTTTATCTTATTCCTGTACCTACCTCCTCCTATCCCACCTTCAGGTTACCACCGTTTTGGATTATTAACAGGGTGTAATTAAGACCAGTGTATATACCCATTCTGTTTTCCAAATATGGTGGACACTCTAGCAACATTACACGTTTTTGTGGCAAATTTGAACACACTTTTTCCATTTGACATCTTATGCATCAGTACAGTTCTTATTGTTTGCATTAACATAAAGTCTTCAGTATATCACACTGAATATACGTCCTATTACAAGTCAGCCTATAGTTGCAAGTTACCAAGACCCCACAGAATCTTACTGACAAACGACAAATCACAAATGATTTTGTCGCCACCAAAAAAACGCTCCGAGAGGCTTCAAAGTGATATAGAAAGCCCCATGTAGTGTTGTAGTGAATGTATTATGAAAGGTTGATGTAGGCCAGGACAATTTGCGATTGCGGGGAGAGAAACCCATTAACCTAACTGACTATCCTTTTGTTTTTGTTGGGTGGTGACAAGACCAAAGACCAGTACACATCTGGGAAATGTATATGTATTATTTCGCATTCTCTGCCTCTCTCTTATCTCTGATCTCTCTTCTTTCTCTCCTCTCGTTTTTTTTCTCTACTGCCTCATTCACCTTCTATCTGACTCCTGTCTTCTATCTCTCGACTTCTTTGTTCTCTTCTGCCTCCCCTTTTATCTTCATGCTCTTTCTATCTCTCCCTCTCTGTTGTTTTCTGTCTGTTCTCTCCTATCTTGACGGTCTTTTCTATTCTCTCCCTTCTTTGTTTTTCTGTCTGTTCTTCTCATCTCTGAATCTCTTCTAGCTCTCTCCTCTCTTGTTTTTCTTGTCTGTCTCCTCTATGTCTCTCTGACTCTCTTTCTATTCTCCCTCTCTTTGTTTTTCTCTACTGGCCCTCTCTCTTCTCCTGACTCTCTTTCTATTTCTCCCTCTCTTGTTTCGCGTCTGTCTCCTCCTTCTCTCCGGGCGTCTCTTTCTATATCTACCCTCTCTATCTATCACACTCTTGGTTTCNNNTCTCTCTGCCTCTCTCCTTCTATTTCTCTCTGTCTCTCTCTCTTTGCGGTCTCGCAATAACAGGAAGTGTAACAAAGTTTAACCCCGTTGTATCCAAGCAGAGAGGATATTATGGGGCGGTGGGGGGGTTATTACATAACCCCTGCTGCTCCGCCCCTATTTCCTCCCACCAACCTCCTCAATCAGCAAAAAAACAAATTTCAAAGAAACAAGGAAACAAATGCAGCAGTCACAGTCACAGAGCCACAGGCTGCCTTGTAGCCATACGTCTGTCGTTGTCTGTGTGTCTGTCACAGTCACAAAGCCTGTGTATGCCGGTGTCACAGTCACACTGCGCTACCTTTTGAAGAACAATTTCACGTTTGCAGACAAGTTCTGCAAATCCTCGTCTGACTGATACGGGGACGTTTGGCAAACTTTCTCTTTTCACTGCTCTCCAAAGTGAAGACCCCAGACAATCTGCACGCCTCACATATTTCAGCTTTAAAGACTTGTATCTTTATTATACACAGAGCAACGTGTGTATCTGTATTATACACACACACGCTGCTCTGTTTATAATACAGATACACACGCTGCTCTATCTGTATGATACACAGAGCAGCGTGTGTGTCTGTATTATACACAAAGCAGCGTGTGAAAATTTCATGCGTTCCGTCTCACGGGTGCGACCCTCTCCCTTGGTCTGAGAGCCTCCCGGGAGGTACACCCACGATCTAGTGTGCTGTTATGGAAACCCAGACGTCCGAGAGAAGCAAATAATTCAGACACTCAGTTGTCATTCTCAGTTACTTCTCGTTTATTGTTTCAAAGGCATAAGCTTTTATAGGCATATTAGTGAGTGTCCTGGAACATTCCAGCATGTATCACAAGTTATACAGGACAATAACATCTTATCTTATTGTTATGAGTCATTATCACACACTGTTATTTCAGCAGAAACTGTATGCTTGGGGGGTTAAAATGTTCAAGGAAATGTGCCAACAGAAAGTCCCTGGTATACAAAAATACAGCGTAAGCGGTTTTCTATAGAATAACAATTTTTTTTAGCTTTTTAGGCTGTTAAGGCAAAATTCATTATGTTTACACCTGCAGACAAAATAGGTGATACACAAAATGGAGACCTACCCCTCTTGTATACATTAACAGCGTGTGTATCTGTATTATACACAGAGCAGTGTGTATCTGTATTATACACAGAGCAGCGTGTGTAGTCTGTATTATATCAGCAGAGCACGTGTGATATCTGTAGTATTACACAGCGGGCACGTGTATCTTATTATAGCACCGAGGCAGCGTGTGTATCTGTATTATACACAGAGCAGCGTGTGTATCTCTATTCTCTCCTCCTCCTTCTGTATGTAGCATTGTGCAACTATACAGATTGGTAAACTCTGTTCCAACTGTATGCACAAGACAAGGGGATCTTCCGAACGCTTAAGATATTCATTAGAACATGCATGGTCCCCATAATAATGGATATTCTATTATCTTTAAGATACCACTGTCACTGGAGACTAGTACTTTTAACACCTAAACCACCAGGGATCACTATAACCAGACAGGACACACTAATTAAATAAACAGAGTTCATTCTGGCAAGCCAGCAAACATACAGCATACAATATCACAGTGAAACACTCACCAACTGGGGTCTGGGGGGAGTCTCTAGCCTCAAATAGGTGCAGGAGCCTGCTTCAGGTAGGCTTATCTGTCCGCTCCTTGTCCCGTTGTTCGCAGTGCTTCTCTGAGTGCTATCCAGCACAAAGCACTTTTGAATCTCCCGCTCATCTGTGTCTTCGTCAAACTCCAACTTGCTCCCCTGGCCGGGCTTCTCTGGCGCTTCCCCACCGAGATCAGTGCTTGTGTACGCTCTTTTACACAAAACACTTTTGAAAAGCTCGCCAGCATCTCCTATCGCCTCCAGAGATTGTCTCCACTTGTCTGGTTCTCTGCCCCGGCCGCGCTGCTTACATAGCCCCAGCTGGTTATCCTTAACCTAGAGCAGGAGCCGGCGACCAATCACAGCGAGGATCGTGACCCTGCAGCCAATCACAGGCGAGGGCTCGACGGGGGCTCGCCCAGCTGCACCAATGGGAGGAGAGGGGGCCAGCTTAGCTGCCCAGGACCGCCCCTGGATGACGGAGCGCCTGGGAGGCAACAGATTTAAAACTGCCTATGGGGACTGCGCTATGGGACTCAGTCCTGGCAACGGCTTCCCCCGGCCAGCCCCAAATCGCCCGCTGGGAAGGTGTCTGCAGGGAACAAAGGCTCTCCCCGCTGAGAGCCTGTCCCCGATAGCCAGCCCCTTCCCTGTTCACCATTTGCCCTCGGCACCCAGCCTCCAACAGCCTTTTGCAATGAACCAGCATTTCTTTGCAAGCAGCACAGGTAATTGGATTACTGTGTCTGCTTGCAAAGAAATCATTACACATAACTTTACATTTACATACTGGCTGCCTTTTCTTACTAAATGGGGAACAGGCTATATTTCAACATGGGTGTAGACGGACGTTCACAGAGGTACACAATGGGAGGCTTTATAAGGTGAAATTATAATAGGCTTTATTGTGCCTTTTCCTTTTCATCAGGAAAGTATCCAAACACAGGGGCGGGTAACAAAGCTTCTATCCACTTGGGAGTATTTCTAGTGAACTCCTATGCAATTAATTCACATCTCCGTTAGTTAAGCAATTCTCCCAACCCCAAACACATAGCATGCAATAAGCAGATATAAGCAGTCTTTTAAGAATGAAAGTCTTATCTGTTCCTTGTGGTTTGGAGGGAAAATCTTCACTGTCCCTGCTTCAGCTCCCTTGTCTCCAGGGTTGGTCAGCATACAGGTTTAGAAGTTTTCCCTGTGTCTATCTTTTGGCAGAGCCAAGACAAGTGTGTCTCCAAGTTCAGCTCGGTGTTCAAGCTAAAGAGTTCTCACCTGTTCCTGTTTCAAAAGACAGGCTTTCTAAGAACCATCTAATAGGCAGGTGGTGTTTTGTTAATTGACTACCAGCAGTTAACCACCACACTGCTGGATTAGAGGCACATTATCTGAACAGGGATAAATCCCCTGTTACAATGGGGTATACATTTTACTTTACAGAGAATAAAGTGTTTTTCTATACATATACAGTTACTACTGTACATTCCCTGTTCTCCATTTATACAGTTTTCCCCCTTCCAGACTTCAGACAGTGATTAGCTCTTTTCTGGAAGGGGTTACACCAAACATTACATATACCGGCCACCATGAGCCTCACATAGGCGGCGATTAAACATGATTTTGGGGCAGCCAGTCGGGCTTCCCCATTATTATATGAGGCTGGCCACCTCTAACGTGAGACCACTATTTTTAAGATTTCTAAAACAACAACATAACACATAACAGTGTAAACAAATGTAAATGTCTATTATTCATGTGTCCACACCTTCACGAGACATATTTGTAAGTAGTATTGTCTCAGCGATGGGTGTGATGAAAGTCTTCACTGTCCTTTGTCTTGCTGTCTTGACCTCGACCTTATGAACCTATGAACCTTTCCATCTCCACTGGGAATTGTTTTTACAATCTGTCTCATTGGACACTCATTCCACTCGACTTGCTTGTCTTTGAGTAAGACAAGATTGCCATTTGAGTGCCTGGTCTGTTAGACTGCCATTTATACTGACTGAAGTGTTGTGAGGCACTCACACTTTCAGTGGTTCCAGAACGTGTTGGCGAGGCTTTGTACTTGTCTCCACTGGCGCTGGCAAGAGGTCTTTAGTGTCGAACTCCACAGGTGGCTCGGGGGGCACTCCAACCTTGAGTGAGAAGCATAGCTGGTGTTAAGAGGCTTGGTGCCACCTAGTTAGAGTGTTGTTAGGACTTCATCGAAGAGTCGAGTTGGCCTATATCTAGTAGCATACGGCAGAATCCAGGATATGGCTAACAACTCCAATCTTTAGTGCCCAAACTCCTACCATATATAGAGACTGAGGCGAGTTGAACACCGGTGTAAAGCCTTGGTGACATCGATGACACCAGTGTTAAGAAATATCTATATCATTTGAATGAATCCAAAGAATCTTCGGAGGGCATTTATGAATCTTGAAGTGTCCAAAGACTATTTGGCTTCAATGCGTATAGCACAAATACTCATACATGTGAACAGCACAGCGCATTATTTGTTGTTTGCATGTCTTCCTCTTCTCCGATACGAAGTGACCAACCATGGTCCTAAGACGTAGAGTCCCACATAGGTGATGGGAGGCTCTGTGATAAGTCGATCGGCTAGGAAGTTTGCCATCTTTTGTTCCAGGTGTCTGCCTGGTATCTTACGGCACCTGTGGATTATGTTGCATCTCTTTACACCAGTGATCCATAACCCGGCTGTCCTGATCACTCCTTCTGTGAAGCATCAATCCTGGCTTTTCACCTGCTCTTGGTAATGAAGCACGAGCAAAGTAGCAATGTGATGCTGACCAGGAACGATGAAAGGATCTCACTCTCTCTTGTTCAGCTTGGTGTTGTTAAATGGCCACTGATCCTCATCAGGGCATACTCATCAATACTCTTTGACAAAGCGCCATTGTCGGTGTGAAACACGGTAGATGATTTTTTCCTCCTACTTTTTATCATATGGCATTTATTTAATAAAGTGCTTTTTTAACGTACTGTATCCTGCAGTCTGGCCGCCATACATTTTAACAGTGCACCACAATATACTCCTTCCTTTTCTCTATACTCATCAATGACAGGGTTCAAGTTCCAAAGGGGGCTGCCCTTAGGAATATATTTCTTCTTCTTGATGCAGCTGATCTCTGAGTATATTTCATGCTGAGCGCAGTGGAGGATTACTCTCTGCCTGTTATAGTTCATCAGCAGTGTGCAGGTTTGGCCAGAGATGGCAGCTGTGGCAACTGTTCAATCCACCATCAGGAGTATGTATGCATAGTTTTATTTATATAGCGCCAACACTGCATACAGCGCTTTACAATATTAAAATGCAAGGTAATTAAAGTACAAACAATGGGGATAAGCGCAATAAGTAAATGACAGCATAAAGCAAGGGGAGACCATGCCCCAAAGAGTTTACAGTGGTACAGTATGACGGGAGGCTTACAGACACAGTAGGAGTATAAGTGCAGTCAGGGAGGTCAATGGGTACCTGGAGTTCATAGAAGAGGTATAGAACATGTTGTAAGATGCTTCTTTTAAGATGTTAATCTGAATAAGATATTTATTAGAACATAGATGGTCACAGCTTAGTAATATTGATGTACATTGAGCAAGGTATCTTGACATGTACAGTTGAAAACAGGGGTATTGATATCTATTGTTGTCACAAGGTGAAAGGATATGGCTTTCCTGAAATGAGATGACCCCTGTTTCACCTCAGTCAAAGGGGCTGAAATGTGATTGGTTAATGGGAAGCTGGTGAATTAGGCGGGAAATGTGTAGGTTATTACCAGGTAGAGGTAAGCCAGGTGTTTAGTGATTGGTTGAAGGTATGTTGCTAGGCTAAGGGGAAGGATGAAATGATTGGCTGAGGAGTGGTAGGCAGGGCGGAGTCAAGTTTGGGCTGGAATTTGGGGATAGAAATAAAGGACAGAGGCAGCAAGGTATTAACACTCACCTGTGAGGAAGATTGGATCAAGATCCCCCCCCTACCAGCTGTTAATTTATATCTCTATATGTTATAATTATTATTTTTTTTAAATTAAATAAGAAAAATGTTTTTTTTGTCACAGCATATGATTGGGGAAGAGTTATTTCCGAGCATATTGTAAATAGGTTATTTCTGAATACCGTCTCAGGAATGGTTAAATTGTTGATGGGTTAATTGTGAGCATGGTCTCAGGAATGGTTAAATTGTTGGTTAGGTTGTGATGGTAATTTAGGTTCCTGGCTGGGAGGCCAGGAGGGTAATGTATCATACAGTTCCCATGAGCTGCAACAGGTGCAGACAGGATCAGAGAACACGCATGATCACCTAACTGCTGCTATTCCAGTAATGGAGGGTGGGCTGGTAACCCCTGACCTCTAAAGTTACAAGACTGCTGAGCTCTAGACCTAGGCAGCAGAATAATAATCACGTGATTTATGCTAGAAGGCATATTATAGGCTAAAGCAGTAAAGTTCCGGGCATTACTGAAATCCCTGCTCTGATTGGTTAGAATTCCGGGCATTATTCATTCAGTAATGCCCGGACTTTTTGGCCCCCTGCCAACTCACCTTTCAGAGATACAGTTCTTCTCCTCTCACAGCACAGCAACACATGCAGGCTCTCTCTCACAGCACATGCTGGCTCTCACACAGGCTCTCTCTCACAGCACATGCAGGCTCTCACACACAGCACATGCAGGCACTCACACAGGCTCTCACACACAGCACATGCAGGCTCTCTCACACAGGCTCTCTCACACAGCACATGCAGGCACTCTCACACAGCACATGCAGGCACTCTCACACAGCACATGCAGGCACTCTCACACAGCACATGCAGGCTCTCTCACACAGCACATGCAGGCTCTCACACAGCACATGCAGGCTCTCAACCAGAAAATCATCGGGGCGGGACCAAGAAGAAGGACCTCACACGAAACCGGAAAAGAGAGAACGCCTACTCTAAACATAAAAGACATCCGCACGACATCCTAGCTCCTTTCTCTCCCCCATGGCCTCTCCTCCTCCCTTGGGCCCCCTCACCTCTCTATCTTAATCCCATCCCCCTCCCTCACTCTCTGACCACTACCCCCCCCC
>WSYH01002400.1:45898-56071 GCA_036426205.1 Ascaphus truei
CCCCCACCTCTCTCCCCTCTCATTTGCTACTTTACTTCTTTTTCCTACACGGGTGCATCAGTGTAGTTCTGAGTTATATATATTTACAAAAGTGTTTATTTATGAAAAAAAACTACATTTAGCCTATAATAGTAATAATCCCAGAAGAACAGGGCATTACTGGCCAATAATGCCCTGGCTGGAAGAGTTGAAGGCCCGAGGCGAAGCCGAGGGACTGTAACCCAGCCAGGGCATTATTGGCCAGTAATGCCCTGTTCTGAGGGGATTATTACTTAAATAATGGATACCCTAAACTAATACCTACAACAACCAATAGATGGCATGCAACACTATAATCAGTGACTGATTGTAAATACAGCACAATATGTATTATACACAGAGCAGTATGTATCTCTATTATACATAGAGCAGTGTGTATCTGTATTATACACAGAGCAGTGTGTATGTGTATTAAAAGGGATTAATTTTTTGCAATATCCTTGTGGAGTTATTAGGAACAATGATATATTGCAGAGAAGATGCTCTGCATGTGTGTGGGTAGTGCGATGCTCTACAAGTATGCGTGTTTGTGTGCAGTGCTCTGCAGATGTGTATGTGTGATGCTGTACACATGAGTGTTTATATGCGATGCTCTGCAGGTGTGCGCGTGATGCTCTGCAGGGGGTGTATTTGAGGCACTGCAGGTTGGTGTCTGATGCTCCGCGGGTGTGCATTTGTGTGATGCTATTCGCGTGTGTGCGGAATGTTCTGCAGATGTGTGTGATGCTCTGCTGGGCTGTATGACCGTTTCCAGGTGGGTGCGATGCTCTGTGTGGATGTATGCGATGCTCGGCTGTTGTGTGCTTGTGCAATGCTCTGTGGATGTCGGCGTGTGACACTCTGCGGGTGTGTGTGGGGTCTCTGGGTGGGAGCTGTGAGTGAGATTTCTCTGATGGTCGGAAGTATCTGGTAAATCTGAGCTTATCTCATGTGAGCATCAAACATCAGAGAAACCCACCACATCCCCCCATATATGTATAACACACAGACCCCCCCATATATATATACTTAGTTAAGTTGTGGTGAGTAAAACAAGTGACAAAAACCCTCCACAGTAAAGCATATAGCAAATGGAAATATCACTGTATGCTCATTTGCATGTCTTAGACAGGTCTGCAACCCCGCCTGGCTGTAAGGGGTTGGTGGCCCGCAGCGGGTCCTCAGCCTACTTGACGATACATAAGGTGATTTCCGTTAGCCAAGTTTCTGTTAAAAAAATTAAATCTGGCTTATTATATATATATATATATATACACATACATACATTTCTAAAAAACGTAGTCTAGTGTAAATAAGGAAGCAGCACAGCAAGGAATAAATGCAAAAAAAGTGTAGTGAGCAAAAAAGGCACAACAGACAAAAACTAAATTTCGGTCCCCTAAAACGGGACCTTCCTCAGGGCTATGCACCATACTGCTCATAGATATGTATATGGACATGTCTCATTTTGTCTCTCTGTCTCGCCCTCTCTTTGTCTCTCCCTTGTCGCAATTACTGGTTGTTCGGTGGTTCTTTTCAAACTGAAAACTCCACCGGCGGCAAAGTGCAGCGTTGTCGCTGCAACATTTTCCCACCACAACCCAAATTGTAATTTGGGGCTGCAGTCGCGTTATTCTGAAGCCAGGGCACGTTGGTATGAATGGCTCCCGATAGCATTAACACAGTTCCCTTTTAAATCACTCCAAGTCCTGTAATATTTCCTCCACTTTATTGGAAAAAGGTAGCAGGGTACAGATACTTGTGGATGGTGTGTAGTGGTGATAGTGGTTTGATTTATATAAGTTAGACACCGGTAAAAGAGATGTCCTCACCAGTGGTTATAAACAGAGAAAGGTTCTTTACTCACTTGTCTCCCAGGGTTGAAAAGGAAGTGAGGTGCGGTGTGTGGCAAATGAACAAGTCTAGGGCAGACCATGGCTGGAACAAACCAGGATGGGGGGCAGACTAGCCCATTTCTGGGGATCTCAAAAACTGCTTAGCAGCTCAACTGATGTCATGCTCGCAGGCATGAATAGGCAACATTGTTGTCAACCACACAGGCACGTATGTTCTGCAGACTCAATGCAGCTGATAATAAATCTGACACGGCCAGAAGCTGCAAAGAGAGAGGGGGTGAGTCAGAAATTGGTTGCTCTTGTTTCCATAACACTCCCCTCTGGTATCTGTAATTACCACTATATGCAAGCTAGTGGGAACATATGTGCCAATACATACAACATAACAATATACTCGGCAAAGGTCCATTTCCTAGCAAATGTGTATCCCGGCGGTACCACGGGCATCAAGTCCTTGGCCCCGGCCTTCCAGTAGGACGCCAGGTGGGAGTGCTGTAGCTCTTGTTAGCTTGATGCACCACAATTCTCTAAAGTCCCACGGCAACTGGTAACCTTTTCTCCCCATCACAGTCCAGATTTGGGCATTAGAAGAATAGTCTCTGTAAGTTGGGTCTTAGAAGGTTTTAAACGATCCCATCGGCCACTTCGTACTTTCCACTTGGCGAACCCTTTCGTCTTCGCTTGGTAGAGTTCTTATTGAAATCCATGGGCCCATTCATATTCTTGCCACCTGTTTATTTCTGTCAACCAAGACCACATCCCCACTCTTGGATATCTTTTTACTGTTTCTCCATTTGTGGCGTTCTTGAAGTGTCACCCAGATCTCGCGTGCTCGACGGTCCCAAAAATGTGTTGGCCAAGTACTGCACCTGTTCTCCACTGTCGTTTGTAACATATCCTTAAAATGGAGTTTTTCGGACTGGTGTGGAGATTTTCCCTACTTTCTGTGTTAACAGCATTGCTGGTGTACTCAGAATACTTGGCTGATTCTGGATCTGTTGACAACTCGGTGATCAAGGGCCTAGCATGGACTATGCTGATATTTCGGCCAGGATGTGTTAGCACTTCGTGAGGTGGTCGAGTCAGATCGTTTTTAATGCATTATAGAATCCAGATACGCCGAACCCCTCCGATCAGGCGTTCCATGCCTCCGCCCATGTGATAGGAGTGAGTGGTTGAATGTCCACTTGCCACTCTTGGATCGCGCGTATCTTTGGATACTATTGTTTCTATTGTCTTTCGTGTCCATTTGTAATCCTTGCATGCTCCACCTCCAACGAAATGTGCCCAATCGAGCGTATTGGTGTTAACAACTGGTCCTCTGAAGCAAAGACCTTCGGAGGCATTTATGAAGCTTGATAGCATCATAGATTCTATAACCTCGATGTGTATAGCTTCGTGTGGGCTCATGCAGGTGAGAGTACCCATCGTTTGCTTTTGCTCGCCACGCCCATTTTCTACGTAGATTATCATCCGGCCCCAATAATCGCGTCTCTGGTAAGGTGGTTCTGATATTAAGTCTGTCGATAGGAATCCTCCATCCTTTGGGCTTGGCTTTTGCCTCGCAGCTTTCGCCACCTCACACATTTGTGAGTATTACTGGCCACGCCCCTTTTCATGCCAAGCGACCCAAATGCCCGCCGCCCTAATAGCGCCTTCAGGACGTGTCCGTCCCTGAGGCTGACTTGTTTCTGGTATGACTCCCAACAAGTGGGCGATGGTGTATCCGGCCAGGGATGATGAAGGGTTGCTGCTTTCCTTTCCCCTGCTTCGTTGACTTATTGAGGGCGCCCTTCCTACTCTCATGAGGCCGTCGTTGTCGATGATGTTTCAACTTCCAAAGTGGAACGTGTTTTTTGTTAACACTCTTCCTTTCCGCGAATGCCAATTGATCTCTTCGCATCAGGTTTTTCCTTAACATGACTCATAACGTTTCCTTAGCCCTTTGTAATTTCCTCTACTTGCGCATCTCTTTGCAGATGGGCCAGCCGTTCGCAACCGGTAGTTTACCTGTCTGTGTCGGCGGAAGGAGCGGCTTATATCCCAGATGGGGCTACTGTTCGCAGAAGGGGGCCGTCCCCTTTGAGAAGCGTTGGAATCGATGTGATCGCGAATTGCGTTTTTGTTCGGATACAATTGGTATTACCACGGATCCGTGTGGGCCTTATCTCCTATCCTTTTTCTTGATAGGAGGGGGATCCACGAGTTAAAATCGTCAACTGGGGTTAGTAGCGTGTCCGCAGGCTGCCAAAGAAACATTGGTCCTGTGAGCCACTACTATCTGCATTGAGATCGGGTACTGTGACTGTGGCGGGAATCTGCGGGATTTTGCTCTGTGGCAACGGTGGTGCCATTGTTCGGGTTGGCGTTGACTTCCTGATTCTTTCTACGCGGTTTAGCTACGTATACGATAATCTCCTTTTCTTAGTGTAGATGTATCCCAGTACCCTTGCTATCTGTGTGGAGTTTGAACGGCATCTGTTTGCGTCCATCTCTTCCGTAACTCCGCCAATTCACTGCTATGCACTGCACACACACCGCTCGAGTCATGGTTCTAGTAATGGTCAGTTGTTGCGCCAGCTTAGCTTGCCAAGATAACCTGTGTGGCAACTTCCATCCCCACGTCCGTGGTTTTTAGTAGGCCACCGCTTGCTTATAAAGCTTTGGTGAGGCTCTGCAGAACACCAAGCTCTTTACTGTGTGCGGCGGTGAGGATATAGGTGAAGTAGGGCGTGGGATTTGAAGTTGCTCGCGGGCCTTCAGGGAGTGTTTCCCACATTTCCCCTCTTTCCGTTTTCCTGGAGGTAGTGGGGTGTCCCATTCCTTTTTTTCGAAGGGACATTTCTTGAGGAGGGACTTCCTGTATATGACAAGGACGCCCCGATCGAATCCTCGCGGGTCGTAGAGACTGTTAACGGTGGAAACAGGGACTCCCGCGACTTGTGAAGGTTTTTTCTTCTATGGCTACCTGGAACGGAACGGTGTCTGTTTTAAGATTCAGCTTATCCCGCAGGCCCGCTGTATGGAGCGTGTCCGGTCCCCAGATCCCAATCTTGAGAGCTGTGCTTGATCATCTGCGTGAAACGCCTTCATCACTGTGGCACTGTTGAAGGCTATTTTGGTGCAACCTTAGGGTTTGGCCTTCTCGAACATCGCCTTTTGTGTCTCTTGATAGATGACGGCTCTTCTTCGTGTGGAAACTGATTTTAATCCGTCGTCCACTAGAAAGTCCTCTTTCCGCCGACGAAGCTTCCTGGTGTCTTTCCTCCCGAACTCTGCTTCTCCGTCTTGGGCCGTTCTTCTGAGTGCCGTAGGGCCACTGCCGGTATGGGCTGTTCCCGAAGACATCACTTTCCTGCGGTCTCCGTGATTTCTTTTCTACGCGTCATCCTTGTACACACAGAACTTAGGTAGTTACGGTGTGCTTCTCTCACAAAGGAAGCGGAACATCGTTGATGTCTGCGGTTACGCGATAGGGTCCTTGCGGAGCGGATCACACTCCCAGAAGGGACTGTTCGTCAGACCGGCCCGGTGAGAGAACCTCGTTTAAGGGAGAACTCCCTGATGCTGAGCGCGGAGTCGAATACCACTCGATTGGCAAGGTTTCTGGGGTGGTAGAACTCCAACCGACGGGAGGTCCACCTTCCTTTCGCCTTCGTTCATTGGGGGCGCCCGACTCTGCATGGCCACTGTGGAAATTTGTTTGGCATGAAGTCGCACAGAGTGTTCCTTGGTCTCCGTTTCCTTTGTAGGTTTAACGGCGAGCGAAGCGAGCCTAGACTAGCAATGGTCTCTGTTGTTTGGGTAGGCGTCGTCTTGGCGAGCCGGAAGGTGTGGGGGTCCACCCACTGCCCAATTCGTCCTTGAAGAGCTCCTTATATCCATTACCTCAAGATTCTTTGCTTCCTGATGCCCTGTTTGTCGTCGGCCTTTGTTGTCTGGAACTACTGTACCCCTATGTCATTGGGGTATTTTCTTGTCCACATGCGCTTCTCCGTAGTTTCCCTTTGGTCTCGAGCTTCTCGGGACCTGAAAGTGGTTCGCAGGTTTGAAGTGGGACATACGACCGTTCTCCAACAAATTCGCCGAGGCGCCTACGTTGTCTTGTTCCTCGTACCTTCTATGCATCTTCTCCCACTCCTCCCACCAGCCTAGATCGAGTCCTTTGAGCGCTTGGGCCGTTGTGGTCCCATTTCGCGTTCCGCAGGATCTTGTGTGCCTCATATGTCTCTGCCAATAGCATCGGAATCTGATCTGTCTGTGGTGGGATAATGATCGGCACTGGTTTTTGAGATGGGATTCGGTCGGGTCGCCAATCCTCTGGCGTGGGGGATCGCAGTCCTATCTTAACGCCATGGTGATTGCATCGATGAGTGTGGGAAGGGGGCATGCTCACGGTTGGCCTCGTATTGAGCATCTGGTGTAGCCATTCACATCTTCCCCTGTAGTCTCCATTTCGCCCTGCGCCACGGTTCGGAGGGTAAGGAGAAGTAACTGTCTTGTATGCCGAATATCGCAGAATTATGACACCAGCGATCGTGTGCTCTGGTCGCCTCGTGATTGCATACAAGTTGGGCTCTTTTGGGGCTTGTCCTTCTGGGTGCAATGCTACCAGACATATTTTAGAGCACAATCTACCGTCGTCTCCTTCTGCCCGCATACTTTTGGCATGGAGGACTACTGACGTCGGGGGGGGTGTGTCTCCCACTTCTTCCTCCCCGCACTGCTTTGTCGTAGGGTCAGGGGCGTTTGCTGCTTTGGGCTTCATAGTACACGGTTGTTTAGAGAGGCTATGTGCCGTCGGCTATCGCATCTGTGCATTTCATAGCTCTTGGCATCCTGAATAAATGAGTTGTGGAAGACAACATTGAAACAGCTCCCCCTTCCCGACGTAGGGTTCTTTCTTCGCTCCTCTATGGGTTCATCCTGAATCCGAAGCACTGTTAAGTGGATCCGGCTTTTTGGATTAGGGCACATTCTTTGTTAAGGTCCCTGGTTTGTGTCACCTGTCGGCCGTCTGGCTGGGACTCGCGGCGTGGGGTCGTAGGGGGCCCAACGTCCGTCTGGACCGAGAATGGGTGTTCTGAGTCCGTTCCCCTTTGCTGTTGACCTTTCGTTACCTCGGGTGCTGGCGCCTGGCGATTGGTTTGCGCCCCTAAGATGAAGCCTGGGGGGTCGTTTCTTGTCTTTGGCCGCTTCGGCAGTGAAGCTAAGACAGAATATGAGAAGTGGGGGAAGACAACCTGCTTATCCCTTTTGTAGTGGAACCAATTGTGACAACCACCTTTGCTTGGAGTGAGGGTAGCTTCCCAGGTGGGTCTCACTCCACGAGCTGGAATCTAGGCGTTGAACCGATTAAGAATGGCTTTCTTTCCCGTGCGAACCAGTTTTGACATGCAGGTCTCCAAGATCTCGTAACTTCGAGTAGTCTTTACTCGTATCTTGGGGAAAGTCTCTCAATCTCTTTGAAGAGTGAATCCTCGGACTGCTTCAGGGGCGCCATAGGGTCTCTTTCTAGCTTTCCCACACTAGGTTCTCAGACCTACGTGGGGTTGATGTGCGTGGCGCCGAGTCCTGCGTTGCTCCCTGGATACGTTCAGCGAACTGACTAACAGGGTGAGATCTTCCCTTGCTGGAAGTCCAAGACGTGCGTTGCGTTTTGACTGAAACTCCACGTCCGGTAGTTCTCAGGGCGGTCGTCGAAGTGATGAGGCCTGCGTGCACCAAGTCGCGCCGTTTCATGTCGTGGCTAGTGTCCTGTCAGACCTGAGAACATCGGGTCGTTTGCCACCTTCTGAGGGTAGTTACTGGGCAGGCTGGTGCGGATCGCCTCTCCTTGGCGTGGACAGTTGAATGCTTTGGCTAGGGTGAGGGGATGTTTTCCTCCCGGGTTCGTGGTGTGTACCTGGATTGCGTGGAGGCCTGTGGTGGTGCTCGTGGCGCGCCTGTGGCTGTGTGGATCAATCTTGTGCTGTGGACTTATCCCGGTCAACATGTGCCAATTGATGGAGCAGCGCGTCCTTCTCCTCGTTGGGTCCTAGAGGGGGCGTACTTCGGTATTGTGGAGTTCCGTCCATCCGTGTTGGAGATTTGGGTGTGTGGGGTGGACATGAAAGGCTCCTGAACGGATCTTCATGTCGTTGGAGGATCCTCTGATGAGCTACCACGTCTGTACGGTAGCTAACGACGTCATTGTGACGGCTTGATTCTAGGACTTCCGCTGGGCTGATGGCGGCGGGGGCTTCTCTGCCCGTGATTAAGTGCCTCTAGATCGAGTCAAAATTGGGACCTTTTGCGCGAAGACGGGAATCGTCATTGGTGGACATTAGCTCGGCCGAGCGGAGAGTTGAATGACATCGGTGGCGCGCATTTTGCAGGGGCGGTAGCACAGCGGAGCGGCGGAATTTGCCACGCTGGACGGCGGTTATCATGCGGAAGCAGCATTGGCAAGCAGCGGGCATCATTATCTGCATCCTCTGTCTATGCGCGCTTTTTCTGCCTTACGGCTGCTCTCTGCGACTATATTCGGCCCTGGCACGTGACGGCATCTGCGGTGGCTCGCGCTTGGTGCGTTTGTGCTGCGCCTAGACGTGTTGTTGTGTGCTGATTGTGCTGATCTTGCTGACCTTGAGTGAGGGCCTTGATGTGCTGGAGCGCTGCGACGCGTGTGTCCCAGGAGGAGCTCTTTTTCTCACTCTTTGGCGTCTTCTGTGTAGTCGTCCGCACGCGTCTGTCACGTGTAAGTGTCATGTCATTTTGTAAGTCTCTTTATTGCAGGCTTCGCTGGGTTGACCCTGGTCAGGATAAGTAATGTATGCTTCTGACAGTCTTGATAACGCGAGTAATCGTACTTATTGCGTTATTGCATGTCGCTGACTTGCGTCATAGGTTCCAACGGCTACTACGTTTGCGTATTCCCAGTGTGGTTGTGCTCCGGCCAACTCTAATTTAGCGGGTGCGCTTAAATGTCACAGTCTCGTATTATTTCGCCCCCTTTGTGTAGTGTGACTGTCCGTTTGGGCTTGCGCACTGCCTGCGTCGTTGCAGTGCGAGTGCGGTCTCTGTGTCGAGAGATCGCTTTTGCCGCTGATGTCTGTAGGCTACTGAGTTCTTGCCATGCTGTAGGGTGTGTAGGCCTTTGCAGTTGCGTGTGGCGTGCGGTTCTTTACCTGTCAGACGAGGGCGTCTGTCTCAGATGATGTCAGAGCGGTGTCCTGGCACGTTGCAGCGTTGGGTAGCTGACTGACAGTGGTCCGTGGCTCCTCACTGTTGGGTGAGAGCGGTGGACTACATGCAGAGAAAAAAGGCAGTTAGAGTGTGAGAGGAGCACTGCTTGTGCAAGCGCTGCGCATCTGTAGTCTGGTTTCTGTGAAGCTGCAGACTTGTGCAGTTGTCAGAGATGCTGCTTTGTTTACTATTAGCAAAGTTAGGTGCATCACGGTCTTGCTTATAAAGCGTGTGTAGTTTATGTGTAGAAGGCTTTCTGGTCTTGTTAGCAAGGTTGTGGTCAGTGGTGGAGAGACTTTGCTGATTTTTGCTATGTAGGTGCACTGCTTTGTTCCTTTTAGCAATAAGGCTGTGGGTACACTCCTCTGTGGTATTTCCACAGGCACACGGTCCCTCTTGTTACTATTCTGAAGCCAGGCACTGTTGTATGAATGGCTCCCGATAGCATTAACACAGTTCCCCCTTTTAATCACTCCATGCTTCCTGTAAATCCTCACTTTATTGGAGAAAAGGTAGCAGGTACCGATACTGTTGGATGGTGTGTATGGGTATGATTAGTTAGAAACGGTAAAAAGAGATGGCCTCACCAAGGGGGATAAACAGAGAAGTCTTTACTCACGGTCTCCAGGTTGAAAAGGAAGTGAGGTGCCGGGCTTGTGGGAAAGAAAAGTCTAGGGGCAGACCAGTCTGAACAACAGGAAGGGGGGGCAGACAGCCCATCCTCCTGGGAGATCTCAGAAACTGCTGTGCAGCTCACTGATGTGCTCTCGCAGGCAAGGAATCTGGCAACATTTGTTGCAAGCACAACAGGCACAGATTGCTGCAGACTCATGCAGCTGAGATAACAATCTGACAGGAGAAGCTGCAAAGGAGAGAGGGGGGTGGTCCAAAAATGTGGCTCTTGTTCCATAACACGACGTGACGCGAGCTGATTGCAGCAACTAGAGTCGAACCAGCTCTGTGACTGTGACCGATCGTTCACACGCCCCGTCCCCGCCACCCAACGCCACGAGCTGCCCTCGTCCTTTTTCTGCAGAAATCGCTGTGCGCTGGAAGCGAATCGCGGGGCGCG
>WSYH01002400.1:56147-88116 GCA_036426205.1 Ascaphus truei
AGGAGAGAGGGGGGTGAGTCAGAAATGTGGCTCTTGTTCCATAACACGCGTGACGCGAGCTGATTCAGCCAATAGAGGCGAACCAGCTCTGTGACGCGATCGTTGCACGCCCTCGCCCCGCCCCCAAACGCCACGATCTGCCTCCTGCAGTTTATGCAGAAATCGCTGTGCTGCTGGAGCGAGCGGCGGGGGCGCGAACGCTAGCAAGCTGCTGTAGCAGTTTGTCTGAGCGAGCCCTATGTCTCTCTTCACTATCTCTCTCTCCATCTGTGTCTTCCTATCTCTTTCTCCTTCTGTCTCTTCCTGTATCGCTCTCCTTGCGGTCTCCCCACCACAGTAACAGGAAGTATAACAAGTTTTAATTACCTCCTTGTACCATAGAGAGACGTCGATTATGGGGGGAGGTAACACATAACCACTGCCGCTTCCCACACCTCACCATCTCATTTCCCTCGCCGATACCCCCCCCCCCCCCCCAACCATGCAATCTCAAAAAAACAATATTCTTAAAACCTGAACAAATCAGTGTGGTTCACTGTAGGTATGTGCCACTGTGTGTGTTATACTCATTGTCGTTGAGCGTTGTCTCGTGGGTGCACTGTGTATACGTGTGTGCGGGTATGTCATATACTGTTGTACAATGGCTCCCATTCTCTCTGCGCGACAGCTTTTGCAGAATCAAGCTGTCATGTTGTGCTCAGAAAGTTCGCCACATACCTCGTACTGAATGATACGGGACATTGTTACAAACTTCTCTTTTCAATGCTCTCCCAAGTGAAGACCCCAGAAATCTGCTGCAGCCAAAACATGAAATGTATAGTTTTTGACTGTACACAAAAATAATGAATTCCACTACTCGTCCGGATTGAAACTGGTGGTCCAGAAATCCCCAAAGTATATTTTTTTACTAAAACAGAGTTATTATAAGACGCCTTAAGTAGGGCAGACAGATTCTCCACACGATGTCGTGTTACCCTCTTGAGGCGTGTCCCTTAGTTCTGACTGCAATTGTCAGCAATTGCTGGTATAGCCACAGTCCCAGGGTTGCTGTATACATTGTGCATTATCTGCTGACGGCTATGTCGTACAGGCGCCATCCAACAGTCTGTACAGACTGAAGCATGAATCTTGCATGGACTAGGGTGTAGCAAGGCGGCCAACGGCTCACCACTCGGCTACTGAGCCCCTCCCGCAGCCGGCAATGAGAGCGGCTTATGCAGGGGCTCGCCACGCGTGCCCGATGCTTGGGTGGAAGGCGTGGTGTCCTCAGAAGATTTCAAATTTGCCGACGCCGGACGGCCAGGCGGTTCCCTGAATGGTTAGCGCCCGCCAATGAGGGCGAACACTCGGTGAGCAAGTCAACGAGCCCACCAGACTTGCCCAACGGACGGCGGAGCCGTGTTACATGCCCTAGGGAAAGCACCTCTTATCCCTGAGCCAGAAACTCCTCCGACCAGAGATAATTCACTATGCCCAGGCCTTAGCCACCTGTGAACGAGTGAAGTTAGAGAAGTATAAGTCTGAGGGGCTTGTGTGCCCAGCTCTTGAATCATAGATAAAGGCTCATCTCATGATGGCTGTTCTGAGCTCTTGACTTGTAGCCTCTCATCAGGCTGTTGTATGATAGCTCCTCTCATCAGGGCTGTGGTATAAATCTCTCAACTCCGAGCTGGTATGAAAGCTTGATCTCATCATCTCAGGCTGTGTAATAAGATCTCTATAGGCTGTGTATGGAATTCCTCACACTCAGACTGCCGTGAGAAAGCTCTAACTTATCGCACACGGATGCGTATGAGCTGTCACTAAACTCTCACACAGGATTTGTATAAGCTCTAAGCTCTCAGGAGGTGTAGCTAAAGCTCTAACACTCCCAGGAATGTGTATGAAGCTTGACTCGCCACCGTGTTTGTAGCTGGCTGACTTTCACCAGGTGTTGTATAAAAGCTCGTAACTCACACAGGAGTTGTATGAGCTCTGACGATCTACACAGGTTGGTAAGTACGAGATCCTACCACAGCGGATTATGTTGTATGAAGCCTCGACTCTCACACAGGCTGCGTATGTAGCGATGACTCTCACACAGGATGTGTATGAAGCTCTGACTCTCACAGAGCCCATTGACGATATGGCTTCTCTCAGTCTTCCAAACCATACAATTGTGTAAAGTCTGCGCCTAGAGGATAATTTCCTCATGCGTGAATAGAAAATTAGCCATCTCTGTCTTCTGCCTCAAAGATTCGCTTCTATTAAAAGGTCTCGTAACACTGCAGGTCTTGTCTCAATGCTCTTGCACACACTGGAGCTTAGTCTCGTGCTCTGTGCACACAACTGCGCTGTTGTCTCATGCTCCTCTGTTCACACAAACTGCGCTTTGTCCCTGCTCTGTGCAACACCTTTGCACTTGTCTCCTCTCTTGCACACACTGCAGCTTGTCTCATCTTCTGTGCACAACCGCACTTGTCCATCTCTTACACACAACTGCAGCTTTGTCTCATGCTCTTGCACACCTGCAAAATCTTGTCTCGTGCTCGTGCACACAACGTGCAGCTTGTCTCATGCTCATGTGCACTACACGCACTTGTCTCGTGGCTCTGTTACACACTTGGCCGCTTGTCCGTGCCTGGGCAACACACGCCAGCTTGTCCCGTGCTCTGGCACACAACTGCCGCTTTGTTCTCATGCTCTGTTCACACCCTGCAGCTTATCTCGTGGCCTGTGCACACACTTCAGTCTTGTCCTCGTGCTCTGTGCACACACTGCAGGCTTTCTCATTCCTTGTGCACCAACTGCGAGCTTTCTCTGCTCTTGCCACACTGCAGCTTGTCGTCATTGCTCTGTGCACTAAAACTGCCCCGTGTCTCATGCTCTGTGCCACAACTGCAGCTGTGTCTCATGCTCTGTGCACACACTAGCAGCTTGGCTCTGCTCTGTTCGCACCCTGCAGCCTTGTCTCATGCTCGGTGCACACACTGCCGCTTTCTCTTGCTCTGTGGCGCACACTGCAGCTTGTCTCATGTCTCTGCTGCAACACACTTGAGCTTGTCTCTTGCTCTGTTGCGCCAATGTCAAGATTATCCTGCTCTGTGCACACGACCACTGCAGCTTGTCTCGTGCATGTGCACACACTGCAGCTGTCTCTGCTCTGTGCCACACTGCGCTTGTACTCTGCTCTGTGCAACACTGCACTTGTCTCATGCTCTTGGCACCACTGCAGCTTTGTCTCGTGCGCTGTTCACAACACTGCAGCTTGTCTCTGCTCTGCATACACTGCCAGCTTGTCTCCTTGCTCTGGCATACACTGCGACTTGTCTCTGCTGCTGTCATACACTGGCACTTGTCTCTGTATTGTATTATGTCTTTAGCTTTAATAGCAGCCATAAATGGACATAGCGCTTGCCCGTGTATACATGTCATATAAATAACAAATAATATAAATACAGATTCATGGGAATAGTTGCTTCAGACACACTGTAAACAGTAACATTAAGGAGGATGTCCCTCTCCGAGGAGCTTACAAATCTAATTGGTAGGTAGGGAGAACGTACAGAGACAAGTAAGGAGGGAATATTAGTATCGTCTGCACGGGGGCACAAGCTTTATGGTGTCATGTGTCAATGATTACTCCAGTGCTATCAATGCTTCTTTTAAGCAGTATGTGTCTTAAGGTGGTGCCTAAAGGTGGTAGCGGGGGGCTAGTCGGGTAATTGAGGGGAAGGGGCATTCCGAAAGGTGTGGGCAGAAAGTGGAATGAAGCTTTAGATACAAAGGGGGTAGAAAGCAAGACATCCTTGTAAAGAACGCAAGAGCCCTTGATGGTGCACTAGCGAAGAAATAAGGGCTAGATGTTAAGGAGGGCAGAAGAATGTAAAGATTGACAAGTGAGCGGAGGAATTGAGTGTGAGATACGTGTATTTAATACGAAGCAGGAGGAGAGGGATTTCAGGATGGAGAAGATGCGGAGACAGATTTAGGAAAGGGTTGTAGAGTGTTATTCGGCAGCGCGTTCTAGGATAGATTTTAGGGGAGACAGGATGTAGAGGTGGAAGGCCGGACATGCAGCGTTTGCAGAGTAATCGAGACGTGGAGAATGGGGCCTGCAGTCAGAGTTTTTAGCAGTTGAGGTAACAGAGTTGCGTTATATTGCAGAGGAAAAAAGCGGGCAAGTTTTTAGACCGTTTTGTAAGATGAGAGAAGGAATGAGAGAGAGGCAATCAAGTGTAAACCCCCTAGCCGTGCTTGGGATACTGGGAATGATAGTATTTCCAATAGCAATGTGGGAAGACTGAGTGGGCCAGGTTGGGTAGGAAGGATAAGGAGCTACTGTTTTTGGCCATGTTAAGTTTCAGGTCCAGGTCGTGGAGTGGCCATCCAGGAATGATATTCCAGAGAGGCATTCAGAAGACTTTGGTCTGTATAGCAGGTGTAAGGTCAGGGTTGAAAGGTAAATTTGGTGTCGGTCAGGCATAGATGTGTATATTTACACCAAAGAGATGTGTCTTAGGTCACCTAGAGAGAGTTGTGTAGAGAAAGAGAGGGTCCCAGGACAGAGCCGGGGTCCCCACCCACATGAGATCAATAGAGGAGTAGAGGTTAGGTTAGCAAAGAGAGAAACTGAAGGTCGATGGGAGAGGTACAGAGGAGATCCAGGTTAAGCTTTGTTCCGAATACCAGAGTTGGAGAAATGTGAGGACAGAGAAGAGGGTGGTCCACGGTGGTCGAATGCTGCAGAGAGGCGGTATTGAGCAGAGTTGTAATGACCTCTGTCTTTGCATCGTGAGTGTATCATTATTGTAGTGAGGGCGTTGTTTCAGTACGAGTGAGCAGTGCGGAGCAGTTGTAGAGGATCTATGGACGAATAAGTGTTAGCGAATAAAGTGTGACATCGAGAAAGTACAAGACGTTCAAGGATTGGAGGCAAAAAGGCAGGAGGGATACAGGTCGATAGTGTTAGAAAGACAGGTAGGGTCAGGCTTGACTGTATTTTAGTAATGGTATAACGGTTGCATGCTTGAAGGATGAAGAAAGGTACCAGAAGTAGTTAGAGGGTTAGAGTAAGAGATCTGTGCTGAGATAGTGGATTATAGAAGGACGCCAAGAGGTTTTCAGGAGATGGGAAGGGATGGGATTCAAGAGGGCAAGTGGTTAGAGTGGATAAGAGGAATCTCAGGGTACATCCTCCTCCGAGATAGCAGGCAGAAAAAAGAGTCAAGAAAGGCAGGAGGAGAGTTGTGAACAGTGCTGGATGGAGTGAGGCAACTATGGGAGTTCTGCCGTCTGGACTCCACCTTTCCTTAACAAAAGGTCAGCAAAGGTCCTGAGGTAGATAGGAGGACATAGAGGAGGCAGCTTTGAGGTGTGGTTATCAGCGAGAGATCAAGAAAGAAAAGAGGACGCTTTGTGGGGTTAGATTGTGGGTGTGATTCGTGATGAAAGAAAGGGTACGGGTTGGTTATGCCTGAAAGAGGGGCATGAGTTTTGTAACAGGATAGATAATTTGTAAGTGAATGATCCTTCGAGAGTATATATTTCGCCAGAGCGTTCAGAGGACGAGTGTGAGGAATGTCAGCTGCGTGTGTGGGAAGTTAGCCGAGGGTCTGGGTTAGAAGGGCGAGGACGGGCAGAGCAAGAAAGCGGCACATGAAGATCCAGAAGGGAAGATAGGCAGAGTCTGTAGTGCCTCACTGAACCAGGTGAAGGGTACTGACAGCACAACTGAAGGTAGAGGAGTGAGGTTAGTAATGTGGAATCAAGAGTCGGTAAGGTTAATAATTAAGCGCAGGGCAGAGTTTCTGCAAAAAGAAATCTAGGGCGAGATGGAGATAGGAGAGAATCGAGATTGAGAGAAAATGATGAATGGGATGGATTGCGGAGAGAGTATAAAGGGCTAAATGGAGAAGAACTCGATGAGAGTAGGCACAGCGTTTTTGTGAAAGCCAGGCTCTAGGTGTGCCATTCTTGTGGGTGCTGGCTTAGTCCACTGTGTGAAGGCCTAAAGAAGAGGTTAGAGAAGACAGCGGGAAAGCCCAAGGGAGAACGGGAGAGGGTCATAAATGTGCAATTGAAGTCACCAAGGAGAGAGAACAGAGGGCGTGAGGGAGAAAGAAGCACGGATTTCAAAGTGGGATGAGAAAGGCAGGAAGGGGTGATTAGCGAGGTAGGCAGGGCGATAGATAACCGCCACATTCCACCGCGAGAGGAGTGAAGACTCTGGAATGGTGAGCCTCTCAGAGGTGAATATACGCAAGGAGGGAGGATAGAAACTGTCGTGTACGGCAAAGAGAAGGAGTAGCAGCGAGCCCCACGACCTCCACCCCTGCACCAGGGGGCGGTCTTCAGGACCAATATAAGATTATGTGGAAGGAAGGCCACCATAGGAGAGGGCAGCTTCCAGAGCAGAGTCAGCGGAGTGAGCCAGGTCTCAGTTATACAGAAAGAAGCAGGAGTGAGAGAGAGAGAAGTCATATGTGCACGAGAGGAACTTGTTAGAGAGGGGGAGCGAGCGAGCATTCCACACGGGCACAGGAGAAGGGGAGAGAGGAAGGGAGGTGTGCAGGGATGGGTAGTGAGGTTCGAGGGGTTTGATCCAAAGGTATGAAGTTGCATGTGGAAGGCGAGGACGAGAGCAGTAGGTAGAAATACAGGAGCAGGGACCCGTGTTGGGGAGAGTATCCCAGACAGCAAGGGAGTAGAAACATTGGAAGACAGAGCAATGTGTGAGGTGTTTGTAGGGGTGTGTTATAGTGCAGGAGGATAGCTGTGTGGTGACAGGGATCAAGGTAAGAAAGGATTTCATGTGACTGAGAAGTGGTGAAGTAAGGAGAGATGGCGACACTAGTATAAGAGTTATAACATATGAGGCGGGTGGAAGGAAGTGCATAATTTGAAATAAGTGAGGTTACAACAAATATAAAAAGTAAGGCGGCATCACCATGCAATAGTAATGGGTTGAGATGTGCAGTCTGGGATGATATCCTCCTTTCCAGCGTAGTTCAATCAGGAATCAGAAGCAATGTAGAGTGTGTCCACTTTTTCCCCTATCTTTTGAACTTCCTTTTTTAAACTTCCATACTACTTTTAAAGTTCTGCTTAGAACAACTGCTGCCAGCAGCAATGGCGTTGGTGATTTTACTTATATACTTTAGAAGTCACCTGGTTGTACAACACCTTAAATTAGCACATGTGAGGGTAGTTAAAGCAAATGTTTTTATTCTAAGTGTGTGTTTGTCTTGCACAAGTGTGAAAGATGAATTAAATTAGGGCAGAGGGGGATGATTTGCATACAGACATTTTGAGATTTGTTTTACCTAAAATTGAACTAAATTGAACTAAATAGACAGTCAGGGTATGAGGATTGCAGGACACACAGACAATTTGAATTTTTTACCTGAGAAAACAAGAGATGAATGGAAGCAAGCATATCAATGTCCCCACAAACTTCCTTTTTTAAACTTCCATACTACTTAAATTTCTACTTAAAACATTTCTGCTTAGAAGCAACTGCTGCAAGCAGCAATGGCTGTTGTGATGTCTACCCTCTTGCTCTGTGCACCTCACTGCAGCTCGTCTCAGTGCTCTGTGCACACACTGCAGCTTGCCTCATGCTCTGAGCACACCACTGCAGCTTGTCTCATGGCTCTGTGCACACACTGCAGCCTTGTCTCTTGCTCTGTGGCACACATCTGCATCTTGCCATCGTGGCTCTCGTGACACCTGCGTTGTCTCGTCGCTGTGCAGCATGCACTTGTTCAAGCTCTTGTCCCATGCTCTGTGCCACAACTGCAGCTTGTCTCGTGCTCTGTGCGCACACTGCATCTTGTCTCATGCTCTGTGCACACACTAGCGCTTGTCATCGTGTCTCTTATGCACACTACTGCCGCTTGCCTCAATGCTCTGTGCACACACTGCAGCTTGTCTCATGCTCTGTGCACACCCTGCGCTTGTCTCGTGCTCTGTGCACACACTGCAGCTTGTCTCGTGCTCTGTGCATACACTGCAGCTTGTCTCATGCTCTGTGCACACACTGCAGCTTGTCTTCTGCGTACGATTTGTAATAAAGCTTGTCGTATTTTTCTGGATACATTGCTTCTTCTTTTATGATTCTCACTGACATACAAGGTGTTAATTCTCTCTGAAAATGTTATGTTTTCCTTTATATGTCTCCTCCTTATGTTCTCAAACATTAAGTTCAGCAGAGTCGTTAAATCTTTTCTCAGATTATAAGCCTAACGCTTCTTCCCCACAGGCTGCCTTGTAGCCATGAGTCTGTCCCTGCCAGCCTGTGTCTGTCACAGTCACAAAGCCTGTGTCTGCCGGTGTCGCAGTCACACTGCGCTACCTTTTTGAAGAACAATTTCACGTTTGCAGACAAGTTCTGCCAATCCTCGTCTGACTGATAACGGGGACGTTTGACAAACTTTCTCTTTTCACTGCCCTCCAAAGTGAAGACCCCAGACAACCTGCACTCCTCACTTATTTCGTCCTTGAAGACTACTTTAGAAAAGTTCCACCCTTTACATCTCCTCCTTCTTGTCTCTGATCCGTGCTGTGATCACTGCCAGGTTTTCCACACTCCGCTGGCTTATTCAGTTGCCCTGTTGTTGCATTTTCTCATTAATGAAACTATAAAAATTGATGAACCAGACAGCATCAGAAACTGATTGTCACTGAGCAGGGCGTGTTACTCCTTGTCCCTCTGCAGTATGTTCCTCTGTTGCTCACTCTCGAGTACCATTTTGGCAGCTTTTGCTCTATAAACAATGATTGCATTCATTTTAATGTGACTGACGTGGGGAACAGACCCCTTTCGACTGACAGATTTGCAAACAATTTCATTTTCCCTTATACTGTATCACAAATAAAACGCATGAAATGTATATTCTTACTGCAAAAATGTAATATAAAACCTCTTGTAGTAGAGCAGAAATTCTCTCCCACACCCCAGAGCTGAAGCAGTGAGTTTAATGCAGCCTGCGTGCCCAGCTATGACTCTCACACACCTGAAAATAAGAGCACAGGTGCCTCACCTACAGTGGCTGATTTGAACTTGACCGAGGCCGCACACTCTCCCATGGCAGTCAGTGGGGAGGAGAGCAGGGCCTCTGTATATGGGGGGTGCGGGGGAAGGGGGGGGAAGGGATATTTTCCACCCCAAAATGTTGCTACCCTAGGCCCAGGCCTATCGGGCTAATGGGAAATCCTGTCCTCCTCTATTTCCTCACTGGTTAGATTGCATCCTGTGCTCCATGGGAACGCATGCCACGATCGTACCCAGAATAAACAAGCCCTTTGAGCATGACTTAGTCACTATGTCTTTTGGCCCCGGAGTGACAGTCCCCATGACATAGTGACTACGTACTGGGGCACTCAAAGGGTTAAATGCTAGAGAACCTGAGTACATACACTGTATTGTGTGCCTCTTTGTCTTATTGCAATGTCTCAGAAGCTAAAGCATAGGCAATATATAAATTGTAACACTACGCATGGTGTGTACCTTCTGGAATTGTTGTTCAAGTTACAGTACGTGGGACGAACAAAGCGATCCCTCAAAAACGGACATTAAAATTGTTACTTGTATCTTAGTTCTATATGGATGCAGCAGCTATAAGAATCAAGCTTTTACTCAGAGAAATAGGGCCCACAGAGACACACTCAGGATCCAAACCATCCTCTCCCCACTATACCCAACCCACCCACCTCTCTCCCTCTACACACAACCCACCCACCTCACCCCCTCTATACCCAACCCACCCACCTCTCCACCTCTATACCCAACCCACCCACCTCTCCCCCTCTATACCCAACCCACCCCCTCTCCCCCTCTATACCCAACCCACCTCTCCCCCTCTACACCCAACCCCACCCACCTCACCCACCTCTCTCCCTCTATACCCAACCCACCCACCTCTCCCCCTCTATACCCCAACCCCCCCTCTCCCCCTCGCTACACACCACCACCTCCACCCCCTCTACCACCCAACCCACCCACCTCACCCCCTCTATACCCCACCCACGCGCACCTATCCCCCTCTATAAAACCACCCAAACCCGACCCACCTCTCCCCCCGATACCCAACCCACCCACCTCTTCCCCCTCTATCACCGCACCCCCCCCACCTCACCACCCTCTACCCACCCCCCACCCCACCCACCAGTCCCCCCTCTATACCCACCCACCGCGCCCCCCTCACCCCTCTACTCCCCCCCCACCCCCACTCTCTCTCATCCGCTCTCAACCCAACCCAAACCCCTCCACCCCTCTCGCCCCTCACCCCCCCCACCTCTATCCCCCCTCTCCCCCCCCGCAACCCACCTCTCCCTCCACGCCCCCTCTCCCCCTCTATCCACCCCCCCCCCCCACCCCCCCTCCCTCTCTCCCTCTCTGCCCCACACCCACCCCCCGTCTCCCCCTCTCTCCTCGCCGACCCCCCCCTCCCCCCCTCTAATCCCACAGCCCCCCCCCCCTCTCCCCGTCTGCCCGTCTCTCCCCCCCCCACCTCTCCCCCTGCTCCCCGCCGACCCCCCCCTCCCCCCGCCCCCACTTCCACCCCCCCTCTCTCCCACCCCTACCCCCCATGCTCGGCAGCCTTCTTCTCCCCGCCACGGGCCCCCCCCTCTCCCCCTCTCTCCCCCGCCCCCACCCCCCTCTCCCCTCCCCCTCTCTACCGCCCCCCCCCCACCTCTCCCCCTCTCTCACCCAAACGAATCCCCAATCCCCCCTCGCGTCATGCTCCCTCTATCCCCACCCACTTCCCCCTCTTCCCCTGCTCTACCAGCCCCCCCCACCCTCCCCGCCACCCTCTCCCCCCCATCCGCCGCCCCTCTCCCCCCTCTCTCCCCCCCCCCCCTACCTCGTCTACGCGGGACGCTCTCTCCCCCCCTCCCCCCGCTCGCTTGTGTCCCCCCTCCTCGCCCCCCGCCACCCCACCCCCTCCCCGGCCCCCTGCTACCCACCCCCCTCCCCCCTCTCCCCCGTTACTCCTCCCTCCCCCCACCACCCCTCTCCCCCTCTATACCACCCACCCCACTTCTCCCCCTCTATAATAACCCAACCCCCCTCTCCCCCGCATACCCCACCCCCCCACCTCTCCCCCTCTATACCCACCCACCTCTCTTCTCTCTCTCCCTCTATAAATACCCACCCCACCCAACCCTACCTCCTCCCTCCCCTCTATAACCAACCCACCCACCTCTCCCCCTCTATACCAACCCACCCACCTCTCCTCCCCCTATATCCCCAACACACCCCCTCTCTCCCCTCTATAGCCAACCCACCCACCTCTCTCTCCACTCTATAACCCAAAACCCACCCACTCGCCACCCTTATACCCAACCCACCCACCTCACCCCCTCTATAACCAACCACCCACACACCTTTCCGCCTCTATACCCAACCCCACCCACCTCTCCCCTCTATACCCAACTACCCACCTACCTCTCTCCCTCTCCCCCCTATACCAACCCACCCCGCCTCTCTCCCTCTGAATACCCAACCACCCCCTCCCACCTCTATCCCACCCCCCCCACCTCACCACCCCTCTATACCCCACCCCACCCCCCCCCCTCTCGCCCCTCTATAACCCCACCCACCTCTCCCCCTCCACCCCCACCACCCCCTCTCACGCCCCTCTCATCCCTCCCTACCCACACACCGTCTCCCCCTTCTATACCCACCCCCCCACCTCTCCGCCCTCTATACCGCACCCACCCTACCAACCTCTCCCCCCTCTCTCCCACCCCCCCCCTCGTCTCGCCCACCTCTCCCCCTACAAACCCAAACCACCCCCTCCTCTCCCTCTATCCCCCAACCCCCCCGACTCTGCTTCCCTCTCTCTCCCCACCCCCCGCCCCTCCCCCCTCTCACACCCCCACCCCACCCACCTCTCCCCTCCTTACCCACCCACCAACCTCTCCCCCCTCTATAACCCATCCACCTCTCCCCACCCTCCCCCTCTACAACCCAACCCCCCCCCCACCTCCCCCCCTCTTACCCAACCCCACCCAACTCGCCCCCTCTATCCCCACCAACCAACCTCTCCCCCTCTATACCCAACCACCCACTTCCCCCCTCTCGTACCCCCCCACCTCTCCCCTCTATCCCGCAACCCCCGCCACCTCTCCCCCTCTATACCCAACCCCACCTCGGGGTGGGGTCTCCCTCGATAACCCAACCCCCACCTCTCCCCCTCTATAACACCCCACACCACCCCACCTCTCCCCCTCTATACCCAACCACCCACCTCTTCCCCATCCTATAATAACCCAAACCCACCCCACCTCTCCCCCTCTATTATCCACCCCACCCCCCTCTCGTCACCTCTATACCCACCCACTCACCGCCCACGCCTCTATAACCCAACCCACCCACCCTCCCCCCAAACCCCCTCTATACCACCCACCCACAACACCTTTCCGCCTCTATCCCAACCCCACCCACTCACCCCCTCTCCACTCTCAACCCACTATACCTCTCTCCCTCTATCCCCAACCTCACCCACCTGCTCCCCCGCGATAACCCAACCCCAACCCACCTCTTCCCCCCTCTCCTACCACCCCACTGCACCCATCTTCGCTCACCGCTTCCCACTCTTCATCAATACCCCACCCAGCCCCCTCTCCTCCCTCTATACCCACCCCACTCACCCTCTCGCTCCCCTCGAATTACCCCCCCCCCTCACCCCCCCCTCTCCACCCAACCCCCCCACACACCCCCCACCCCTCCCTGCCCCCCCCCCCCCCCACACTCCCCCCCCCGGCCGCCACCCCCCCCGCCCCCCGCCCCCCCCCCCCCCACACTCCGCGCCCCCCCCACCCCCCCCCCCCCCCCCCCCCCACCCCTCCCCCCCCCCCCCCCCCCCCCCCCCCCCCCCCGCCCCCCCCGCGCACCCCCCCTCCCCCCGCGAGCGCCCCCTCCCCCTCGCCCCCCCCCCCCCCCACGCACCCCCCCGCCCCCCCCCCGCCCCCCCCCGCCCCTACCTCTCGTCCCTCTATACCCCCCGCCCCGATCCCCTCTCCCCCTCGTATCACCGCCCCCGCCCACCCCAGCCTCTCCCCCCCTGCGTCTCCCCCCCCCCCCCCCCTCCACCCCGTCTCCCTACCCAACCCCACCTACCTCTCTCCCAGCCTATAACCCAACCAACCCACCTCTTCCCCCCTCATAATACCCAACCCCACCCACCTCTCCCTCTATAAAAGCCCAACCCACCCACCCCTTCCCTCATATACCCAACCCACTCCACCTCTCCCTCATCTATACCAACCGCACCTCACCCCGCTCCTCTATACCCACCCACCTCACCTCTCCTCCCTATACCCAACCCCCCACCTCTCCTCCCCTCATATCCAAACCGCCACCTCACGACCCAAACACCTCCCCTCCACTATACCACCTCCACTCTCCCCCTCTATACCCAACACCACCCACCTCCTCTCCCTCTATACCACCACGCCACCTCTCTCCCCCTCTATACCCAACCCACCTCTCCCCCTCTACCACCAACCCCACCCCACCTACCTCAACCCCCCCCCTAAACCCAAACCACCACCTCTCCCCGTCTACTACCCCACCCAACCCCCCTCTCCCCCTCTATATACCCAACCCCCCCACCACTCTCCCCCCCGTATACCCAACCCCCCTACCCTACGCTCTCTCTAACCAACCCACCCCCTCTCCCCTCTATACCCAACCCCCCACCTATGCACTACATATACACCACCAACCTCCACCGGGCCCACGACGCTCCAACCCCCTACCCCCAAGCGAACACCCCACCCAATCCGCGCGCCCCGTAAACAACCCCCCACCGCTCCGCGCACAGATACCAACATCCCACCCTCTCAACCACCCCATCACATCTCACCACACAAGAACGTGCTATCCCCCTGATCCACCCAACCCCCCCACCCTCCCCCTCTATAACCCAAACCCACCCACCTCTCCCCCCTCTATACCCAACCCCCCCACCTGTCCTCTACCCAACCCCACATCTAACTACCCAAAAGCCACACCTCTCCCCCCTCTATACCACCCACGCACCTCTCCCCCACTGTACCCAACCCCACCACTCCCCCCTCTATACCCACACCCTCCCCCTCTCCCCCTTGCTATACAACCACCACCCACTCTCCCCCTCTATACCCACCCCACCCACACCTCTCCCCTCTAATAACCCAACCCCACCCCCTCTCCCCCTCTATAGCCCAACCCACCCACCTCTTCTCCCTCTATACCAACCCACTCACCTCTCCACCTCTATACCCAACCCACCCCCTCACCCACCCCCTCTATAATAACCAACTCCACCCCACCATTTCCGCCTCTATACCCAACCCCACCCACCTCACCCCCTCTACACTCAACCCACCTACCTCTCTCCCTCTATACCCAACCCACCCACCTCTCCCCCTCTATACCCAACCCCAACCCACCTCTCCCCCTCTATACCAACCCACTCACCTCTCCCACTCTATACCCAACCCACCCACCTCTCTCCCTCTATACCCCAAACCCACTCCCTCCTCCCCCTCGTATACCCCCCACTCACCCCCGCCTCTTACAACCCCAACCCACCTACCTCTCTCGCCTCAAATATACCCAACCCACCCCAGCCTCTCCCCTCTATAACCCCCCCACCCACCTCTCCCCTCTACCCACCCACCCACCTCACCCCTCTACACCACCCCCCTACCTCTCTCCCTCTAGTACCCAACCCACCCACCTCCCCCTCCTCTAACCCAACCCCACCCACTCTCCCCCCCTCTATACCCAACCCACCCACCTTCTCTCCCTATCCACCCACACCCACTCACCTCTCCCCTCTATACCACCCCCACCTCACAGCCCCTCTACAAAAAACCCACACCCACCTAACCCTCTCTGCTCTCTCCCTCTATAACCCCACCAACACCTCTCCCCCCCTAGAACCCAACCCCCACCACCCCTCTCTCCCTCTATAACCCACCCACCCCCCCTCTCCCTCTATACACAACCCACCACCTTTCCCCCTCTATACCCAACCCACCCACCTCTCCCTCTCCCCTCCTAACTAAATACCCACCCCACCCACCTCTCCCCCCTATAACCCAACCCACATCTCCCCCTCTATACCCAAAAACCCACCCACCTCTCCCACCTATACCCACCACCCACCTCTCCCCCTCTATCCCTCCACCCCTACCTCTCCTCCTCCCTTCTCCCTCTCTAACAACTAAACAAAAAAAACCCAAAAACCCCCACCCACTCTCTCCCACACTCTAATAACCCAACCCACCCACCTCTCCTCCCTCTATAAGCACCATACCCACCCACCTCACCCTCTCTATCACCCAACCACCCACCGTCTCTCACCTGCTATACCCAACCCACCACCTATCCCTATAACCACCCACCTCTCCCCCTATACAACCATAACCTCCCCACTATCACCACCACCCACACCCACTATACCACCCACCCACCGGTCAATACGCCAACCCCACCCAAACCTCTCCAACTGATAAGACTCTCAACCCACCCCAAAGCCCCCCGTCCTCCGCTAAGCCCAAAACCACCCCCACCTCTGTCTCCTCGATACCCAAACCCACACCACCTCTCCCCCCTATACCACCCCACCCAACTATCCCTACTAGTAACCCAAAAACGTAACCTCCCCTATATACCCAACCCACTCCCCCCCCCCCTCCTCTTCCCGCCTATAACCAACCGCCCCCACCCTCTCCCACCATCTATTACCCACCCAAACCCCCCCCACCCATCTCCATACTATAACCAACCACACCCACCTTTCCCAACAACTATAACCAACAGCACCCCACCCACTCTCCCATACCTATACCCAAACCCACCCCCTCTCACTCCTCTATACAACCAACCACCCCCTACTCCCTCTTACCCAACCCACACCCACCTCTCCCCCTCTATACACAACCCCATCCACCGCTCCCCACTTACCCAAGAAGAACCTCTCCACCACTATACCCACCCCCCCACCTCTCCCCCTCTATAACCCAACCCACCACCTCTCCCCTCTATACCAACCCACCCCCACCCACGCCCCCTCTCCCCCTCTATACCCAACCCACCCACCTCTCCCCCACTATACCCAAGAACGCAACCTCTCCCCCACTATACCCAACCAAACTGACCGCTCCCCCACTGTACCCAACCCCATCCACCTCTCCCCCTCTATATCCAACACCACTCGCCTCTCCCCCTCTATATCCAACACCACTCGCCTCTCCCCCTCTATACCCAAGCAAGCAACTTCTCCCCCACTATATCCAACCACGCAACCTGTCCCCCACTATACCCAACCAAACCACCACTCTCTTCCCCTATAACCTACCGCACCCACCTCTCCTACAATAACTGGTTTCCACTCTTTTCTTCCTGTTATATGCTAAGCTCCTCTCCTATTTACTGTACCATGTATGTTAATATAAAGGTATTGTATTTGAATCCTTATTGTACTTCTCGGCAGAATACGTTGCTGCCTTATTATATACATTATAATATTAATTGTGATGTGTGTTATTTGATGCGTTATTTTTTTCATACACGTATTTCATATCATTTCAGGAACCTGAACAACACACGGGATACATCACAGAAACATAAAGTCAGGCAGACAGAGAGAAAGAGAGAGCGAGAGGAGAGACAGAGCGAGGGTGACGGAGAGAGAAAGAGAGAAAGGAATAAAGAATAAGAAGAATAAAAATGAAGAGAACATTTTACATATTCAGCCTTCTGTGCTTCCAGATGTGTAAGTGTGAAACACGCACACCCTGCAATATACACCATGACCACGGGACACTACTGTGACTGCCTGATAGCAGTGCATCCCAACTCCAGCCCCCAAGTCCCACCAACAGGTCAGGTTTAAAGGATATCCCTGCTTAAGAACAGGTGGCTCAATCAAAATGACTGAACCACTGATTGAGCCACCTGTTCTTAAGCTGGGATATCTTTAAAACCTGACCTGTTGGTGTAACGCAAGGACTGGAGTTGGGAACCACTTCTTTAAGGGAATATACCCTATAATACACACAGTGATCAGGGCGTGTCCCCCTCACTGCTCTAAGGGAATATACCCTACAATACACACAGTGATCAGGGAGTGTCCCCCTCACTGCTCTAAGGGAATATACCCTACAGTACACACAGAGATCAGGGCGTGTCCCCCTCACTGCTCTAATGGAATATACCCTACAGTACACACAGTGATCAGGGCGTGTCCCCCTCACTGCTCTAAGGGAATATACCCTACAGTACACACAGAGATCAGGGCGTGTCCCCCTCACTGCTCTAAGGGAATATACCCTACAGTACACACAGAGATCAGGGAGTGTCCCCCTCACTGCTCTAAGGGAATATACCCTACAATACACACATAGATCAGGGAGTGTCCCCCTCACTGCTCTAAGGGAATATACCCTACAATACACACAGAGATCAGGGCGTGTCCCCCTCACTGCTCTAAGGGAATATACCCTACAATACACACAGTGATCAGGGCGTGTCCCCCTCACTGCTTGCTACACATAGGGAATTTACTTACGGATTACGGTTTTAAGTGCTACCCGAACAACACCGGAAAAACACCACTGACTGATCATTTTGCACTTCTGGTTAAAAAAGATCAAAAACGGAATTTAAGTATAAGTTCCTTGGTAACACACGGAAACAACAACACAAAACACTGACAAGCACTGAATTCAATGTCAGCACCTATAAACACTGTTTGTTTTTTTAAATTAAAATGAAAACACCATCCAAGTACTCTCAGAGCTTTTCAAATACCTTCAAATCAGATACTTTCTTCTCCATACATACCCTGAGAGTTTTTCCAACCCCCACGATGTTCGGTACCCTGTGGAGGAACAGGAGATATCAGAAAGGACAAGTGACCTCTATATATCACAAGCTTATTTTGGGGAGGTGACGCTTTTGACCATGAATATATGAGGAAGCGGGAAACGAATCTCAATACTGAAATCATAAATGAGGATTGGGAAGATATATGGCAGGCAGTCTCAAAAACATCAATCTGTATGATCACTAAAGAAAATATACACAAGATCATTTTTAGATGGTACCGGACAGCTAAATGATTGCATGTAATGTTTCCAGGAACTACAAACCTATGTTAGAGGAAGTATGGGCAGGTGGGCAATCTTCCCTACATTTGGTGGTCATGCCACAAGATACAACGATTCTGGAAAATGTTACAGGTCCTAATAGAGGAAATATTGGAAATTTCAATTCGCTGGGACACACTTATCATTATCTTGGCCAAACCTATTGAAAATACAAACCTGTCAAGCAGAAAACTGACTGATCTCCCACATTCTAACATCTGGAACATGCTCAATTGAGGCCATGTGGAAGAACCATTTGACCCCATCAAGGGCGGCGGTAGAGCAAAGATTAGATGAGGTAATGGGGATGGAGATCCTTACAGTTCTCCTGAACCGTATGGTCAAAGCATTTAATAAGATTTGGGATCACTGGATCAATGGATAATCTCCCTCTTTCCCCCACCAAAAATAAAATAAAAGAGACTTTAGAACCTTATGCCAGAGCCCCTTGGGGATACTAAATAGTAGGATTGTTATTATGTTTGGTTTTAATGTGCTGACCTCAGTAATTCTGGTTCATCACATAAAAACGAAACATTTATTTTGAAGATAATTACTTATATATAAATAGTACAACATGGCAGTTCACGTTCCAAATAGGTTAGGGTGTTGTCATTGATGATTGCACAGCTTTCTTTCTGTTTCTGAGTGGATCTTAATGTCATGATAAAACTTCTGTTTCCTCCATCTTGGTTTCAACCCGTCTCTTTCTCTTCATGGTGTTATCAAGATGTGCCTACATCATAGTGGTATCATTCTCTCCCTCCTGCCTCTCACATTATCTCTCAGCCCCTGCCTCTCCTACATCTTTATACAGAGAAAACTATCTAGTCCGCTCATTATAACTAACTCCACTTCCAGATAAGGTCCTACAGCTAACTTGATATTTTCACATAAGAAACTGCCCACATCTCCATACATAGAATACCAAATATGGCATACAGTATGTACTGGAAGATTCTCAGAGCTTTCGTCATAGCCTCTTCTCTCAGTTAAAGTCACAGTTGTCAATAATCACTCGGTGTCAACCTAAACAGGGCAGTTCAAGCAACTTAAAACCATGTATCTATTCTAGTGGTTTGGAATAGGTTAACCATAACTCTGTTACTTAACATACTTCACATGTAACTGAATCTAGGAAGATTCGACATTATATGTTCTAAAAGGATTTTCAAGCTCATTCCAGTGTTACAAAAATAAGGATATGTGTTTAATTTATTTTAAGACATCTTTTCAACATTTGTCCTGTAATCATTCATTCATGTGCTTGAATTTTGAGAGGAAAAGACAATTTCTTACAGAATTTCTAACACAGACTAAACTATGCAATACACAAACAGTGACCGCAGAGTGTCCCATTACCAGGGCTGCTGACAGGGGGGGGGGGGGAGGCGGGGAAAGGGTCCCCAGGCTCGGTGGCTGTGGGGGGCCCAGCGGCTGGACAAAGCAGTTGCTGACGGGCCCTGGCTCTCCCCAGCTGCAGTCCTCCCTCCACACTGACTGTCCCACGCCGGGCCCTCTGATGTCGGTGCATGCTGGGCCTCCCTCCACACTGACTGTCCCACGCCGGGCCCTCTGATGTCGGTGCATGCTGGGCCTCCCTCTCATGCCGGCGCGCCGGAAGCTGGACCAAGCTAACTTGGTCGGCATGGGGCAGAGTGAGGATGGAGGCCTGCAGCTGGGGCGAGCTGGGGCGAGCTGGGGCCCGGCAGCAGCTGCTTTGTCCGGTTGCTGGTTGTATTGGTTTTTTTATATATGTATTGGAGGTTTTTTTATATTTATTAGTTTTTTTTTCATATGTGTTTTTTATATTTATTTGTTTTTTTTATATGTATTTGTTTTTTTCTATGTACAGTATTGCTTTTTTTCTATGTATTTGTTTTTTTCTATGTATTGCTTTTTACATTTTATATATTTTTTTGTTTGTTACTTTTTATATAGCATTTCCAAGGCCGGTTCACGTATATCACATAACGCATTTTACAGAACAAGAAATTGGGGTTAAATAATATTGGGGAAGGAACATGCTACTATTAATATTTATATATATTCCTGCAGCATTAGGACCCCAGTAATGCCATATATAACCTAGAATCGTATTTGCTTATGAAAGTGTGTAAACCAGGGCTCCCAAGTATCAATGAATGTAGTCATGGAGATAAGACGTCAGTCTCTCGAGGTACGCCACATCCCGTGTTTTATTGCAAACACACTGGAAAGGGGGCGGGGTTTTGTGTTTCCAGAAGCGAGCAATGGAGCATCTTGTTGCATTAAAGATGTGAGTGATTCATTTTGACTCGGGGTTGCTTAAATTGGGAATTGGCGCTCCCAGAATCACAAAGAGGGGGTTCCTATGAATATGGAAACCAGACACATCTTCTGCCAATTGGAGAATTTTGTCCCATAGGGGCTTAATTTTTGGACATTCCCACCAGATATGCAGGATGGGGCCCTGGTTGCCAGATCCCCTCCAACACATGGACGAAACACTTGAGTAAGTTGAATTTAGTTTTACCGGGGTGTAGTACCAACGATATAGAATACACTTTCCTTAATCACTACTGTACACAGTTTTTGCCTGCTGTCTCCCAAATATCGTGCCAAGTTTCCATATCTATAGTTATTTTAAGATCCCTCTCCCATGCCAACATATAGTTGTCTGTTTTAGGGTCACAAGGGATGTTACGGATTGCATGGTAGAGGGCAGAGGTGACTCCCTTGGTTAACATTTGGGTGCTACACCAGGATTCAAATTGGGTCATTTTTAGTGGTACTTTTTCTTGGTATTCAGATTGGATAAGATGTCTAAGTTGCAGATATCTAAAAAAAATCGGTATTTGGGATTTTACATTTTGATTGAATTGTAGGGAAGGTCTTAATAGTGTGTAGATCCATCACATCTTTCAACCTGCTAACTCCATGCTGCGTCCATATATTTGGTTGGTTCTTATTGCAGCCTGGTGAAAAAGAAGATTTTGAGAACAAAGGGTACATCATGGAGAAGGGGGTGGTCAAATTGCTTCTGGATTTAAGGGAATCCCACAAATTACATGAGAAGGTTAAAACCGGATTTTTATATACGGACTGTGGCCTACTGTTCTTTTCCAGCCAGAGGATATGCTGGAGCTCCTCAGGGTGGCAAATCAAATCCTCCACTTCTACCCATCTTTTCTCATTTGGGTTATCATGCCAACTGATTAATTGTCGTAGGTGAGCTGCTTTGTAATATCTCTTGAGCTTCGGAAACGCCAATCCACCCTCTGACTTGGGGCGATATAGAATGGATCTACCAATCCTTGTTTTTTTATTTTGCCAAATGTAGCGAATGATTCTGTTTTGCAGTAATTGCAATTCTTTGTCCGGGACTTTAAATGGCAGTGTATGAAAGAAATATAGAATCTTAGGGAGGATATTCATCTTTATCGATGTGATCTTACCAAACCAGGATATCTGGTAGGAGTCCCAGTTGGACAGGTCTTTGTATATTTGTTTAAAAAGAGGGGCATAGTTAAATGTATACAGTGTATTGTAATCTTTGGTGAGATGGATACTTAAGTATTTCATTTTTTGGGGATCCCATTTAAAATCAAAATTGGTTTGGATGAGTTTGACTGTGTGTTTGGGTAAATTTAAGTTTAGAGCTACTGATTTTGTATTATTAATTTTATAACCTGAGACCTTACCAAAGGAATCCAAATTATCAAATAGGTTAGGGAGTGACATTAACGGTTTTGTGAGGGACAGTATTATGTCGTCGGCATAGAGAGCTATCTTATATTCATGTTTTTTAACGTGAATTCCTGGGATGTTAAGGTTGTTTCTAATTAGGGCTGCTAATGGTTCAATGGATATTGCAAACAAGAGAGGGGACATCCTTGGTGGGTTCCATTATTTATGGGAAATAAGGAGGGTTGACTGCATTGGTTTTGAGTGTGGCCGAAGGGGAGCTATATAGAATTTTGATACTATATTCATTTTTCGCTAAATCCCATTTTTTGTAAGGTAGCGAACATGAATTGCCAGTTAAAGCGGTCAAAAGCCTTTTCGGCGTCTAGTGATAATAGGAAGGCAGGGGATTTGGATTGGTGAGCTATTTGAGTAAGGTTGATAAGACGTCTGGTTTTATCTAGAGCCCGTCTCCCCTTTATAAATCCTACCTGGTCCGGATGAATCAATTTAGGCAACAGTGGATTATTGCTATTTGCAATAATTTGGGCGTATAGTTTAATATCTGTATTTAGTAGGGATATGGGTCTATAATTGGAGCAATTTGAGGGGTCTTTATCTTCTTTGGGAATAATTGCTATGGACGCCTGCAGCATTGTTTTAAGAAGGGCTTGTCCTGTTAGAAAGATGTTAAATAATTTGGTGAGTTGGGGAATAAGGACCAAAGAACACTAGGGGAGCCCCTGCTACAGCCACAATGGTGATATTGGTAAGCGGTGCTATTGGGTAATAATATATAGAGAACTTGTGGAGAAAAGAACCCAATGGTAGCACTCAAGCTCACCCTCTGGTGATTAATGTGGTAGTTAAAACATAGTCTTTATTAAGCAACCAAGATAAAATAAAGGGTGTTAAAAACGTGAACTGAAGATATATGTTGGGTCCAAATACTGATAGCCGTATAGGCTCAGGATCCTTGAATATTAGTGCGTGAAGAAGAGAATACTTATAACACACTAGATTACAGTCCTTGGTGAAGGATCTGTAGGTGAATAAACGCGTTCAGGAAATTCTCGTGACCAAGATAGTGAACTGTAAATCACTTCAGCAATTATCCAAATAAACCAAGGTATGACAAGTGGAATGGTTGGATTTACAGTAACCAGTGGATGCTTATGGTGTCACTTTTATATTATAATATGATACACCTAAGATCCACCAGAGAGTAACAAATGTAAACAGAGCTCAGCTAGATCCTCCCTGTGTACCTATAGAAAATGGTGTAGGTGAAGCTGCACCTTTAATTGCTGACTTGACCTCAGGTAACCTCACCAGGAGTCTGCAGCAGTGATCTAAGAGAATATGTGTATTGATATTTACAAGATCACTTGGATGAAGCTGCTTAGGTAAGTACTCAGGACCTGAAGTATTAAATAGGGTCCTCATAAATTTGGACCCCTAACGTAGACAGGTTAGCAAGTATATGCCTAGCTATACAGCCAGCACTAGTACTTATGACCTCACGTAACCTTGAGGTGGAACGTGGTGTGAGGTAGGTAATACACTTAGAATCACAGTCAGCTCAGTAGAATAGGACATAGGTAAGGAAGCTGCTACTGTACATAAATAGTGTACTGGTAAGTTGTCCGCAAACTCTGCTGTAGGAAGACAGAGATATACTGCATAGCGGGCTAATCAGATGGATATAAATGATTCAACTTATAAGTACAAATAACTTGGGAGAATGATATCCCTGTAGCTGAAAGGGAGGTATCGTATGTCCGTCGGGGCACGTAGAAAACATGTGTAGCGCAGGGGCAGAGAACCGCACCAGCTCGCAGTGCGAGATAGTCAGGTGCGGTAGCGATCAGACTCTGCTCGTGCACGTCTGAAACCAGAGCCGATGCACGCGTTTCGCGAGAGACGCTTTCTCAAGGCGAATAGGTAAGTAAGGACCAAAGCATACTTTTTATGATAGAAGTTGGAAAATCCATGTGGACCAGGAGCCTTCCCCCCTTAGGGAATTTAATCGCATCAGATATCTCCAATTGTGTAATTGGGGCTTCTAGCGGCAAAATATCCTCACCTGAGGGTTTTTCAAGATTACATTTGGACATCCGACATCTTGGTAGTGTAAGACTACGATGTGACTATACTATGAGGCCAGTTTGGGTGAGCTGCTTCAGGTCTGCGGGACCTCCAACATCCTGCTCGAAATTCCAGAGATGTCTTTTGTACCTAAAGGAAGTCTCTGATGTAGGAGGAAAACTATTAATAAGACAGGCAAGAGGAAAATATAACAGATAAGTACATCTGACCCTCACTGGGGTAATGTTCCTTCAGGCTTGGCTGGTCAGAAGACCTTTAGCTGGGAGTCTCAAAGTGTGACGGCTAGTCTGATCGGGAGAGTAGAGGAGAAGTAAGGTCGACAATGTGTGGTGAAAACAGTCCACATATTATTAAGCTGTCTTTAGATGTTGACGTTTGGGCCCAGTGACTTTTGACCATGCCGATCTTTGTGGTTTCGGTGCAGCTCCTCCAGTGTCCTGGGGTGCCGCCTCCAAATCGGGTGATTATAGGCCCAGTGTTTCCAGGGTTGATATGCCCACTTCAGGTGAGGCCAGGACATGGAATGTATTTTTATAAGAAAATACTGTAATAGCTTGCAGGGAAAACCCCATCTATATTTGAGTTGGTTTTCACGCAGGATGAGTGTGATTGGGCGGAATTCCCGACGTTTGGCTAGTGTGGCTTGAGCCAGGTCTGGGAAAAGTTGCAATGTGGATCCTTCAAATTTTATTTGGCTTTGAGCTCTGGGTGCTCTCAGAATTTCTTCCTTTGTTCGGAAGTAGTGAAGTCGGACAATAATGTCCCGAGGTTTGTCCGCTGCCAGGTTTTTGGGCTTTGAAGCTCTATGAGCTCTGTCAGTTTAAAGCTGCTCTTCCGTCAGGGCCGGGACAAGAGAGGTAAAGAGTCTTGACAAATAAGTATCCAGAATGTCGTTACTTATTTCCTCAGACACGTTTCTGATCCTTACGTATGTTATTCCGCCTGGATCTATTTTTGGAGTCTTCCAACTTTTCTTGTGTTGAGTGCACCTGCGTTTGCAGTTCAGCTATGTCCTTGGAGTGTTGAGCCTGCGTTTGGGTTGTGGCTTCAATTTGTTCATGCATTTCGACTATATGTTCTGTAATGGAATTAATTTCTTCCTTAAGGTTTTTGTATAGTTGTTGGGATTCAGCACGCATCGCTGCTGTAAGTTCTTTAATGAAGCCCTCCATGTGTTTCATAGAGACAGCTTGCGATTCACTCTCTGATGACGATATCTCTATCTGAGCTCCTCCCTTTTGACGTAGAGCCGCCAATTTCCTGGGGCCTCATGGATTTTTGCTGGAAGAATTGCGAAGCTTCCTGAGAGCGGGCTTGTTTAGGTTTAACAGGCATGGCGTAGCGGTCAGAGTATTTTGGTTTTGTTTAGTGACAGATTCAGAGAGTGTCAGTTAGTGAGGACTGTATCTGCTGGCTTTGGCAACCCTGGACCCTCACAGTCTCTTTGTCTTAATTGTGTTGTTGGTTGGGCTGTTTCTTTATTTGGTTACTCACCACTGGAGCGCAGGCTCGTTGGTCTCCCGCTGTCTCTGCCTTCCTGGAGCCGTCTTCACCACCTACTGTGCTAGTATTTATTTTAAAAAAATGTAAAAAAAAAATGATACCCCCTTCAGGGCCCATGTGCGCAGCGCCGGGTCCAGCCTGCGAGCGGGATGCCGGAGGAGAGGCAGGTTCCCCGCGCACCCCCACCAGCAGATGCGGGGTCAGGATGGCTGCCCCGTCCCACTCAGAGCCACCCCACACTTTCTCCTCACAGGCCCGCGGTGGCCATCTTGTTACTGGACTGAATCAGACCGGGACCCGAATCCGTGCTCCCACGTCGCCCCCGCCCACAGGCAGCCCCGGCCACCGACAGGGGAGGTCGCCGTAGGGTCTTCTCAGCTCAAAGGAGGTCTCGATCGGCAGTCTAAGGGACTGGCAGAGACACAAGCCCACGCGGCACCACAACGGCAGAGCGCCTAAACAAAATGACCGCCGCTCCGCAGTCTCACAAGCCAACAACCCCCACACTGCAGCGCTGGATCAGGGCTCAGGTAGAATGACCTCCCGCCGCAGCCTCTCGCCTCTGATGGCTCACCGACAGGGGGGGAACCCGGCTCAGCTCCCCCAGCCCAGCGGAAGATGCAGTCGCCGGTCCCAACGGGGGAGGCAAGCTTCGGCCGCAAACCGGCAGTATAACAGAACGGCCGCCGCAACCCGGCCACTCCACAAGCAGGTATCTCACCCGCGGTAGCACTCCGGCAGCCGGGGTCCCCGCTTAACTCACCCTGCCCAACGGAGGATGCGATCACCAGTTTAATGGGGGTAAGCAAGTTCCGGCTGCGACCCGGCGGCGCACGCCGCGCTCACGCTGCTTGAGCCGCGGTTAGGGGCAGGATGCCCCCATATGCAGAGATGAGTCCCGCTCTCCGTTTGTGTGAGGGAATATTGTAGATTTTACCTCGTTTCGTCCGGTTACTCCCGGTAAATAAAGGGAGAGAAACGGCCCCAGAGTCTGACAGGGCCTCCTTGTCCCAGGCTCAGCGTGTGGTCTCTGCCACCAGGCCTCAAGATTAATCTTTTGTTTTCTTGGCTTATATGAGATAGATTTGTCCCTTTTTTGGAACAGGATATATCTTGTCGTATCAGCTTTTTTTTATTTGTAATTTTTACAGTAGGTTGAGTGGTTAAACACCTGGATGGCTATAGATTTGTGTTTACTTATTAGGGAGCTTCAGCTCAACACAGCCATCGTGGTTGCTCTCCTGGCCACGCCCCTTTATTATTATTTTTTTTTAAATATATTTATTAGGGTTTTTTATATGTATTTGGGTGTTTTTCTAATATATGTATTTGGGTGGGTTTTGAATATGTATTGTTTTTTTATATGGTATTTGTTTTTTTATATGTATTTTTTTTTTTTTTTAATATGTATGGGGGTTGTATATATTTGGGGGGTGTATATATTTGGGGGGGGGTTTGTATGTATTTGGGAGTGGGAGGTTATTTGTATTTGAGGTTTTTTTTTTGGTATACTGTATATTTTGTGAGGAGGGGGATTGAGTGAGAGTGGGGTAATTGACTGAGGGGGGATTGACTGAGGGGGGAGAATGAGAGGTGGGATGGAGGGGAGAGAAATACATGGGAAGAGGCAGGGCAATAGAGGGGCTTGCGAGGTGTGAAATATGGGGGGCTCGCAACTCCGCTAATGGGGGGGCAGTTATAACTCTAGTCCTAGACCCCGGGAAATCTGTCTGCGGCCTTGCCCGTCACTGATACCTATAGGATATATATCCTGCAATATACACACAGTGACCGCAGGGTGCCCTGTCACTGACAGTTAGGCCATGATTATCCCAAAAGCGTCAGCGGTGCCGCGCGCCGATACGTGGCTCAAAATCAAATCGCAACGAGACGAGAGTGTACATACCGAGCGCGACGCGCGCGCAGACAGGAACTGCAGGGCGGCAGACAGGAACTGCAGGGCGGCAGACAGGAACTGCAGGGCGGCAGACAGGAACTGCAGGGCGGCAGACAGGAACTGCAGGGCGGCAGACAGGAACTGCAGGGCGGCAGACAGGAACTGCAGGGCGGCAGACAGGAACTGCAGGGCGGCAGGCAGGAGAACAGACCTGGGATTTTGTTTTCTCCTGGCGACGGCCCCGTCCCGTAATGAGGGCGAACCGCTCCCAGCCACGCCTCCGCCACGCCTTCCTGTCTCCTCCGGCTGCCTCCTGCCTGCAGTGTACATGTCGCTCTGCCGGATCGCATTGATGACATCACTAGATCGCGCGCGCGCCTAGCCGGAGCTGCTATAATCGTAGCCTTATATTCCATTTCAGGGCTGCCCCAGGTATCCAGTAAAACGTTGCCAATGTTGGCAGAAGCCGGCAAGAAAATATTGCTGCCGTGTCAAGGAAACGCAAACACTGACTTCAGATGGCTGAGAGATGGAAAGTTATTACTGCGTTATATAAAGTCAACAAGGTATAACTCCGGTAAGAAAGTAACCACGATGTGTAAGAGTCACTGTGTGATACCCAAAGGGAATATACCCTGCTATATACACCTCGTGACCACAGGGTGTTACCATGCCTGATCCCCAAAGACAATATACACTACTATATACACAGAGTGACCATAGAGTGTCACTGATACCCTGATTTCACTGCAGGGTATATTACTTATGGGTATCACCATCATACTGATCCCTATAGACAATCTATTCTGCCCTCTACATTCACATCACTACTTGATACCCAGAGGGAATAGAACTTGCTGTACATACAGTGACTGCTCAGAGTGTAAACTCTTCCATGTAGACTCCTCTCCCTCAATATTTAATTTTCTTCTTCGATGCACTTTTCTGGTTTATTATTGATTTAGGGTCTCTTGGGCTGCGTCCATGCTTCCGGTGACAGTGCTTGGCGCTTAGAGCGGTCAGCACAAACAATTTTAATCTGTCCGGCCACGCTCATACGGCACGCACGCGCAGGTGCTTGCCAAGACAGATAAAATTGAGTTTGAGGCGCGCTGAAGGGTCACATGACCTCCTCAGCCAATCAGCACCACTCACTGCACGGCCACACCCCCGGCCACGGGCCTCCTGCTCACGCTTACCGAAAAAGTTGCCGGACAACCGAACGCTCATGCTTGGAGAGTTGGTGACGTCACCACTCTAAAGCATGAGCGCAGACAGAGGCACGGGGGACGCAGCCTTATCGAGAGCAATCCCGGCTGTGGGCGCGGTGTGCAGTCCTGGCTCTGGGCGCAGTGCGCAGTCCTGGCTCTGGGCACAGTGCGCAGTCCGGGCTCTGGGCGCAGTGTGCAGCCTGGGTGGAGTGCGCAGTCCGGGCTCTGGGCGCAGTGCGCAGTCCCGGCTCTGGGCGCACTGCGCAGTCCCGGCTCTGGGTGCAGTGTGCTGTCTGGGCGCAGTGCGCAGTCCCGGCTCTGGGCGCAGTGCACAGTCCCGGCTCTGGGTGCAGTGTGCAGTCTGGGCGCAGTGCACAGTCCCGGCTCTGGGCGCAGTGTGCAGTCTGGGCGGCAGTGTGCAGTCTGGGCGCAGTGTGCAGTCTGGGCGCAGTGTGCAGTCTGGCGCAGTGTGCAGTCCTTGCCTGACGCAGTGCAGTCCTGCTCTGGGCGCAGTGCGCAGTCGGGCTCGGGCGCAGTGTGCAGTCTTGCTCTGGCGCAGTGGTGCAGTCTGGGCTTGGGCGCAGTGTGCATCTAGGCGCAGTCCTTGCTTGGGCGCAGTGTGCAGTCTGGGCTCTGGGCGCAGTGTGCAGTCCTTGCTCTGGGCGCAGTGTTCACAGTCGTGGGCTCTGGGCTCTGGGCGAGTGCCCAGTCCCGCTCTGGGGCAGTGTGCAGCTTCAGGCGCAGTGCGGGCTCTGGGCGCAGTGTGCAGTCCGGGCTCTGGGCGCAGTGTGCAGTCCGGCTCTCTGGGCGCAGTGCGCAGTCGCGGCCTCTGGGCGCGATGTGTGTCCTGGCTCTGGGCGCAGTGCGCCAGTCCGGGCTCTGGCGCAGTGCGCAGTTCCGGTCTTGGGCTCGCAGTGTGCTGTCCGGGCTTGGGCGCCACGTTGTCGCAGTCCGGGCCTCTGGGCGCAGTGCGCAGTCCGGGCTCTGGGCGCAGTGTGCTGTCCTGGCTCTGGGCGCAGTGCGCAGTCCGGGCTCTGGGCGCAGTGCGCAGTCCGGGCTCTGGGCGCAGTGCGCAGTCTGGGCTCTGGGCGCAGCGTAGTGTGCAGTCCTGGTCTGGGCGCAGTGCGCAGCCGGGCTCCTGGGCGCAGTGTGCTGTACCTGGTCTGGTGCTGCACGGGTCGGGCGCAGTGCGCAGTACGGGCTCTGGTGACGCAGTGCGCAGTCCGGGCTCTGGGCGGCAGTGTCGCAGTCCGGGCTGGTGCGCATTGTGGATCGGCTGGGCAGTGTGCATCCTGGCTCTGGGCGCAGTGCGCAAGTCCTGGCTCTGGGCGCAGTGCGCAGTCTGTGGCTCTGTGTGGCTTGTTGCACACATTCACGGGGACAAGAAACCACAAGCTTTCACTGGCAACCTTTGATGCCTTCTAATATCGCTCTGAACTTAATTTCCCCCGAGCATCCCTCTCAAGCCCACGCTTTTCATCCCATCCTCCCCGAACACTTTAAATTTCTCGCCTGGAGGTTGAAGGAGTGACCCCTCCAGACTCTGGGACTTACACGGTGAGTCAAACCGGAAAAGTCAGAACACAGGGTTTCGTCATCCAAGGTACGAGAGAGGGTGAGGTGAAAATACGGGTTGGGTATGTAAGTGGTGGGGGGTTACATATATCGGTTAAATGCGGGAGAGCTGGAATATACTGGATCTCACTTGACTGGGAGACAGAGGGTTCGTTTTATATTGGCTGGGCGTAACTAACAGTTAAACAAACAAACACAAAATCGTAGGAAACATCATATTCTAGTATATATGAATGCTCTGCTCATATTTGATGATTATGATAACCATAGTTACATATAAAAAAATCTCTAAATCCATTAGTTACATATAAGATGGGTTGAAAAAGAACATAAGTCATCAAGTTACCTGTGCTAATTTAGATGACAGAAAACTCTATTCCTATAATCCGTACTTACAGATATTGATCCAGAGAAGGGCACAACAAAAAACCCAGTGACGCCATCATCCAAGGATCTCAAAGGGGAAAAATAAATTCCTTCCTGACTTCACAAAATGGCAATCAGATTCTCCCTGGATCACATTCTTCCCATGTTTACTTATTAGGTAATCCCTGTATACCTTTCTTCTAAAAAAAGATGTCCAACTTTTTTTCGAAGATATCTATGTATCTGCCATCACAGTCCCATGTGTAATGAATTCCACAATTGTAATGCCCTTACTGAAAGAACCCTTTCCTTTGTTGCTGGTGAAATCTCCTTTCCCTCCAACCTTAAGGATGCCCCCGAGTCCTTGTACCTGCCCGTGGGATGAATAGTTGTTATGAGAAGCTCTTGTATTTGTCCCGTAATATATTGTATATAGTTATCATATCCCCTATTAGACGCTTCTTTCTAAATGAATAAATAAACTAATTTCGCTAGCCTCTCCTAAGAGTCAGATTTCCCATCCCCTTGTATACATTTATTAATAATACAACATAAAGTGCAAATAGTGCTCTAAAAGTAGTGTGCTCAACACACTATTACGAGCAGAATGCTTATATAGTCGAAGCCTTTCAGAGTAATATATATCCAGTATAGAAGAAAAAGAAGAAAGCACAAAATATACCTTCACCATAAGGGTAAAGAAACCACATTCTGTTACATAGTAATTATAACAGATAACATCACATTAGTTGGTGGGGACAGAGGGTCACAGTAGTGGAGCGAGGGAGTCAGAGGTTACAGATACGCCCTCTGACTCCACTCTTCTTCTCCTCCTCCACTCTGCGTCTCGGTGTCCCCCTCTAACACTCTTCTCTCCTCTCTGGCAGTCTAGGTGTCCCCTCTAACACTCTTCTCCTCTCTGCAGTCTCGGTGTCCCCCTCTAACACTCTTCTCCTCTCTGCAGTCTCGGTTGTCCCCCTCTAACATCTTCTTCTTCTCCACCTGCAGTCTCGGTGTGTCCCCCTCTAACACTCTTCTTCTTCTCCACTCGCATCTCGGTGTCCCCCTCTAACATCTTCTCCTCTCTGCAGTCTCGTGTCCTTCCCCCCTCTACCACTCTTCTCCTCTCTGAGTATCGGCTGTGCCCCCCTAACACTCTTCTCCTCTCTGCAGTCTCGGTGTCCCCCTCTAACACTCTTCTCCCATCGGAAAACCTGAAACTCACCCTTGAGTCCTCCCCTGCCGACATCCCCGGGCTCCACGTATCCTGGGAGGTGGGGGGAGAGGAGGGCGATGGGACGGAAAAGGAAGCGAGACATCTGCTGGTGGTGAAGAATGTGACGATCAGACACCGTGGGACATACAGGTGCCACGTGAAGATAGAGGGGGAAGAAGCACAGATCACAAAAAATATTGATGTGGCAGGTACCACGACCTCTCTCCTCACACGCCTCCCCTCTAATTTTCTCCTTCTCTCATTCCCCCACCCTCTTTTTCTCCCTTTCCACTT
>WSYH01002401.1:8260-18801 GCA_036426205.1 Ascaphus truei
CCCCCCCCCCCCCTCTCTCCCCCTCCGCAGGTTCCTAGCAGTAGCAGCCTGTCCCCACATTCCCAGAAACCCTCCGCCAGCTGTGTCCCTCACAGCCACTCTCAGGAAGTGTCCCAGCTCTTTGCCCTCTCTGCCGGGCAGTACGTACTTGTGCCGTCCACCTACCTGCCCGACCAGGAGTCTGACTTCACTGTGACCATTGCTACCAAAATTGAGAGGTAACCGTCGAGCTCTGTGCTTTTCCCTATGGAAGCCGTCCCTTTGCTGTGTCACCCCTCCCCCCCCCCCCCAACACGGACAGTGACCCCCGACCAGATTCCCACATCATCCAGACATCTGTCCCCAAATAACACTCGGACGGACCCACAGGTGACGCGCATATATATTCCCCCTCCCTAATACCCCTCCATGTAACCCTCACTATAACGCCTCCTATTGCCCCGTATAATCCCTCCCTATAACTCCTAATTGATATCATGATATTCGCCGCGATGCTCGTTTTGTTTCCCTGCGAGCGGACGCCAGCGTTTGTGCGTCTGTCTGTATTGGAAGGATCTCCCACAGGGAGCATTTAGGGTACTTTTATGTGGTCCACGTCCCGGCCACGTCTCTGGGGAACACGACTGCTTCATACACTACAATAAGCTTGGTTTGTGGGTGGATGTTGCCACCTTCGAACCCCCGTTTCTGGAGTCGGCCTGAAGGCTGCTCTTGTACATAGGAGGCTGGATTTCCATGTCGCTGTCTGCGTTCTGGGAGCAATGGCTGCCAAGATGCGGAGAATGTTCCTCAGAGTCTCACCGCTTATCTCCACTTCCGGATCTGAGGACTACTCATTGGGCGCGTGTTGATGGGGGACCTTAGTCTTCTGAGCATGAAGAATCAGTCCGTTTTCTCGTTTGCCTCGGTAAAGACGTTGACGATTGTCCTGAAGATCCGCACCCATGGGAGAACACACAAACAGCGGTAGTCGAAGAATGAGGACCACATTTCCCGGGCATCCGGTCTTCCAAAGGATCTTCTCTTGTTGATGATGAAGGCTTCCGTGAGCTCAAAGAAATCCATGGAGAGAGGTTTAGGTTCCCAACATTAGTCTTGCAGGTGACGAGCTGGGAAGGTCAGGTCAGTTGTGACTCTAGATGATCTTAACCAAGGGTGGCCAACTCCAGTCCTCAAGGGCCAGCAACAGGGCAGGTTTTCAGGATATCCCTGCTTCAGAACAGGTGGCTCAATCAGTGGCTCAGTGGAAGTGGTCCTGCTGCCGCACGGCCTGTGACTGCTTATTCTCCGTTACCCGCGCTAATTTTCGTAACAAAGCTTCACTGCAGGTTGTTCCACTCTCCGCCACCTGTGGATGCGTTGGGTACCAGTACAGCTCCCCCTCCAGGAGCTGACGCACACGGGGTAAACATGGGAGCAGAGAGCGTGACACAATGCCTCCGACACGCACAGTTATGAGGAATGGTGCTTTGTGATGATTTTAGCCCAGGTTTGCCCTGTTCGGTTGATTTCTATAAAATATGCTTTTCCTTTTCTCACGTCACAGGAAACCGATTCAAAGCCGGGAGACGCTGGGACGATTTGTCCGTGAGGTAAGGGGGGGGGGGTACTCACGTGTGAACCAATGATGAGCTCTGGGTGAATTGATTTAGGGATCTCTGCCTAAGACTTTAGAAGAGTGGAGACAACTCCAGTCCTCGAAGACTCAGCCTCTGATTGAGCCACTTTGCTTGGAAGCAGGGTATCCTGAAAACCTGACCTGTTGGTGGCCCTTGAGGACAGGATTTGGCTGTTTGGTTACCAGTCTCATCCTGATACAAGATAGGGTGTGCGCCCAGCAGCAAAGTAAACATAGGGAGGGGAGCGGACAGAAAAGCTTACACTCTAATACAGACGAAACATAACACCGCCCAACACAGCGCTCCCATCCTGCCCGCGGGCGGTTATTCTGTACTTTTTCCCCTATTAGATCCATGAACAGGCAGCACAAGGCGCGTCCAGTGAAGTCTTCGGAGTGGGATACTCAGAACCTCCCTGACCGCACGGTAATCCTTTCAGCACAATCAGGTGTGTGTCCCGCCCACTGTATACAACGTCCCCGTCGTATACCTGCGCCAGCTGTGAGCGGAGGTCACGGATACCCAGAGCACCGCACTAAAATCAGCTTAAACCAATCACAATGCCCCATTCTGCTTTGGAACATGGTGGTCCGCACAACTCCCAGGAACACTCTGATTGGCTCAGACGTTCTCATGGATACATTCGCCATCCACGCCACTCTTTAGAATGTTCCGTTTATCCACATACGGAATTACCGTCATACATATCTTGGGTATGAGACATTTTAATTGATGCTTCAAATTTCTATTAGAGTTAGTGGTACCACCAGTTCACTGTACCAAGATGGAAACCTCTTATATAAAATAGGTGTACAAGGACTCTGGTGGTCCCCTTAAACCCCCGTTGTGTGAGGAAGCGCATTACCACTCCAGAATTTGTTGCTATTAATCACAAAGATACAATATTGCACACAAGGCATATTCATCCCCCGCTTTATTATTTATATTTTATTATTTACATGGGAAAAGAACCGACTGAGTGAGCCACGCGCTTATCTGCCATCAAATTCTCTGTGTTTCTTATTCTCCCCTCGAAATCCTTCTGTGTCTATTCAATTAGCAGCAAAACCATTACTTTGTGTAACAGGAACAAGTAGAAAATAAGGCATGTGCACTGCCCAAAGTAACAGAAGGAGGCTCACGGTGTTTAGCACAACAAAAATAGATTTATTACATAAAAAGTGGACAAACAGGTCCCCCTCAGGCCGTGAGCAGGTCCTGCCAACTAGTTTTCAGGCAAAAATGCCCTTTATCAAGGTGTACAACAACCCAAAAAAGCCCCAATTTAAATTACACAACACACTGATCATGCTATCACATGAGTCACCACGTCACGACACAGAAAGCGCACTTATTAGATGTGTCACATCAATACACTAAACTTTATGTAGACCTCACAATTTCTCAAATACAAGGCAATGAGTATGGGGCAAACGGTAGTGCGCTCTGATTGGTGCATTACGTTTGGAACAATGTAACTTTATTAAACTGACATTAAAAAACGTCCATGACAACAAAAAAGGGGCTTCTTAAACCTTTATGCAAAGATAAAAAACAACAATAATATAACAGCCATCTACTATAGGACTAATCCATTAATAATACACTTAAAAAAAGATATTATACAATTACAGCTTTGAAATTAAACACAACATATGTTATAAGTGCTATTAATCAAAATTTGTGAGAGATAATACATTAACTCCCATGAGGAATTTTAATCTATATCCTAGATGGCATGAAGTGTTAAAATTGACAAAATAGCACAGTTTGCACACAGACACACATTGCAAGACCACAGGGCACAAAATAGTATCATCTACATAATTGTTAAATGTTACTCTTAATCATTTATCCCCTGCTTCCTTTTAAGATTACTCAAGCCACATAGCCAGTAAATCTCGACCCTAAAATAAAAAAAAGTGTTCTCCTAAAGTCAGACTGAGGTAACCCTAAGTAATGGAATCTTATGCTCAAAAATATCTGTTGATACCTATTTATTTAGTTTTTCAAGAGGGGGAAAGGTCTCATTTATCCAAGAACAATAAAACTAGAAACGATTATATTGTTATCACATAAGCAGAACATGTATGATTTCAAAAGACCATATCTACTACAGAATTTTTTACTTGAGGTAACTCAACCTCAGCAAAATGTTATAACATAAGATACAGATTTTTATTACGTTTTTAGGGGATTTCTAGGAAGGTTCCCTAGTACAATCTTTTGGCGATATTTCAACACTAATTGCCAATTTTTAGAATAACATTTAGTAGCAATTTTTAGCAATTTTTAACCACTCAACATTTTGTCCATTTTTCTAACCATTTATAACAATTCTGCAACAGATTTTAAAGTGACTGAATGGTATCCATGGATTAATAAAAGACTTTTAGCAATAAATTTTAGTCAACATTTTAGGCAGAAATTTTTTACCAAGATTTTTTATAGCAAAAAATTTAGAGGAAATGTCCCAGGTCCCTAATCTGGATTAGTCCAATATGGGACTTGGTGTTTCAAAGCCTATTTTTCTACTTGTTCCTGCATCACCTGGGTAGATTGCAGCCTATAAGACCTTAAATGAGATTGGATACTCCAGAGAAACTGGTGAGATTCACTTTGTGGGTCGCTGTACCCCTTTTTTTCTCTTGATATAACTTCGGACGGTGGGTCCTGGCTGACTATCTTATTTATGTGCCGCTGGATTAGGTACAGTCCCCTACCCTATGTAGGGCTGTCGTAATGCTATATGGTGACATGAAGGGTTTAGTGCCTATCCTGCATCTGATACGCCACATATTGCATGGCTTTCTACAACCTTATACTACTTTGTGTAACAGAATAGTCGAGTTACAGCTTTGCTCATAATGCCAAGATGCCATTACCAGATCCCCCAAAGGCGAGCAGTGTGACTAAGAGTAATGTGGAAGAGCGGTTCGCAGACTGGCGCGCTCGCGATGTGCCCAGTATTGTATGGCAGTTTAGCATTCAGATACCTCCGATATCAGTGCCTGCAAGCCTGGAGGACCATAAGGAATCTGACGTGGGCCAGCAGTTGACAAGCTCGGAAAGTAAGGGGGCTCGCTCCAACACAAACAGGGGGGCTGCTGACAAAATCTGCTTTCTTTCGCAGCTATTGAGTCCCATTTCACCTCAACCGGGAGAGCTCATTACAAGTGCCCCAAACACTTCTTCTCCCAGTGCATGACCTGCGTGTACTAGCCTGGGCTGCTGCTCTTTTCTTGTCCATGATATCCCTGATACATGGTGGATCTACGACACGTGCTTAGTCCCTGCGCTGATCCACTAGATCCCGTAGCGAAATTAAACACCCACCCGTTTACCTGGTAAGGTGTCATGGTGAAGCTGAATTTTCGTGTCCACAGGTTACCCAGGTGGGGAAGCACGGAGGTCCCGTGGGGTACTGGGGACCCCCCAACGATTCCTCAGAACATTCCAGACCAACAGGGACAGGATCACACGATGGCCATAAACCCACTGACATCCTCGTGGTCAGAATATGGAATGGATCGCTAATTGCCCCTAACATTCCCCCGTCTTCACTCCATACTCTTCCTCCTCTTTATTTGTTGTTTTAATCTGCTCTCTCCTCCTGCTCGCTATTCCGCCTGGTCCCCCCCTCCTCCCAGATCCCCATGTCTCGGGGGTATATGGTGGCCCTTAACCCCCCCCGAATGACGACCCTCTCCGCCTCCGGTTTAAATCCCTTGGCTGGCAGCAGCCCCCCCCCCCCCCGAGTCCCCACAAACACTGGATTCCAGGATTACTAATCCAGAGCAAAGGAAACTGCGGGACATGAAAGAAATAAAGCAGGCTTAGCAGTGGGGGGGTTTATAGAATAAATCAGTCCCTTTGTGTAGTGGGGTAGGATATGACCACTCGTAGGGGGGGGGAGAGATAGGGGGGGGGAGAGATGTGGGGGTAGAAAAGGACCTCAGGTGGGTGGGGGTGGGGGTAGAAAAGGCACTCAGGTTGGGGGGGGTAAGAAAGGACCTTTGCGGAGGGGGGGTAGAAGTACCTCTGCGGAGGGGTAGGAAGGTTGGAAAGGACCTCGTGGGGGGTAGTTTCTCTCTAGGTTGAGTGAAGGACCATTTTCTTTTTAATCTATTTGGGGGTTTTTCTCACTGTTTAAACACCATCACTGGTATTATATAATACTTTTTTTTTTGAATATTCACAAGTCAATATTTCTGATTTTATCACACGCGCACGCGACACAGTTCCAACAAACTGTATGAGAGAGCGCCCCCTAGATTTTTTGTTTAGAATTTCAGTGAGTGGGCAGGAGGGGTTCGCCTAATGCCCCTCCTGTGAGACTGAGGGTTTTTTATTTAGGCCGTTATGGCAACAGGAAGAACAGCGACACAGATTCCATTTTCCAAATCAATACGGCATACCCCATTAACGTACCAATGGGACCCGGGACATGTATGTAAAGCGAAAATGTACTTAAAGTGAAGCACTGCATTTCCCCACTTATCGATGCATATACTGTACTTGCAATCATCATATACGTGCATAACTGATGTAAATAATGCAATGTAACAGGCTCAATAGTCTCCAGCTTGACACAGCTTCGGTACAGTATGGAGCGGTATTGCTGTTCAGGATACTGACAGGCCATTGCGCAGCCTGGGCCGTTTGCCTTATTGAGCGAGATGTACTTACTCGCGAGTGTACTTAAGTGGTTCCCTTAACCGCGGTATCCTGTATATCACTTCAAATTTAATATTGCGACGTTCAGCAAATAGAAAAAATAAAAATACACGCGGAATTTCGCACTGAAGGAGCTGGTCATCACGGCGAATAATTTGTGTAATATATATATATATATCAGGACATACCCCATTAACATACGCAATGGCCAGTGCATGTATGTAAAAGTGAAAATGTACTTAAAGTGAAGCACTACCCTCTTTCCCACCCTTATCAATGCTTTGTGTACAGGTAGGAGCCGGTATTGCTGTTCAGGGACGTGCTGAAGAGGCGTATGCGCGAGCTGCCTATTGCCTATTGAGGGCGAGACTACAGACCTACAGACACAGCGTTCGTAGGGCGAATAAGTGTCCGTACTCGCGAAGTGAGCGTACGGACACAGGTATGCGGCTTTGAAACTATGTACTTACTCGTGAGTGTACTTAAGTGGTGTCCTTAAACTGGGGTATGCCTGTAATATATAGGTTTATATACTATATAAACAACGAATCTCCCCGCATCCATCACGAGGGTGTATTTAGGTCACAGAGCGTTAAAAGCCCCTTGGAATTCCCGGGGATTTACCAGCATGATCTTGGGCTGGTGTGTTGGGATTGGATGGTCTTGGGCTGGTGTTGGGGATGGGAGGGTCTTGGCTGTGTGTTGGGGATTGGAGGTCTTGGGCTGTGTGCTTGGGATTGGAGGGTCTTTGGGCTGTGTGCTGGGGGATTGGAGGGTCAGTCTGGGACAGGGCTTTGTCCCCCGCAAACTGCGGCCCCCACAACGGCGTCAAACAGGAAAGCCCAGCTCCTACCGATGAAAAGTGAAAACATAACATGTATTCGATGTGCCCAACACAGCACGTACTCTACTAACTCAACAGGGACGTTTTGGACTTTTATTGTTTGCGAATGGGGAACCTTTATCCCACGCAGAACATCTAGCGGTCCCGTGTATGCTTCTGATATATGATATTAAATATTCATTCCAATTGTAATGTTTGTTCAATCTTTTTGTTTTTTAGGTATAATAAAACAAGCTTTTCCTGGGTTTTGATTGAAAATTAATAACCATCCAGACCCGCTTCTGCCCAAACTTCCCCCTCCAGCTCTACTCCTCCCTGTACCCTGTCCTCATTCTGCCCCCCTGATCACCCTCTTAGATGTATGTGGAGGGGGGGGGGTGTAAAGAGAGGGGGGAGGGGGAGAAGCAGGGTGTGTTTTATTATCCAAATACACCCACTTACACATGCACACAACCTCCTGATCCTGATCTATAATATTCTATTATTCTCTGCATCGCCCAACAAAGGGTGCGCAACTTTTTTTGCTGCGTCCCCCCTACCTGCTCTCCTCTGTTGTGGCGACCTCCCTCCCCACCTCTCGCAGCGGCAAATGATGTCACGTGACCCTCGGCGTCATTTGACGGCACGTTACCAAGGCAACCGTGATGTCACATGACCCCACAGCGTCTTTGACACACGTGTTGCATGTCCGCGTCCCTGAAGCCGGCTGAACCTCGTAGTAGGAGGTTGCAGAGTGCTCGAGCGGTCCCCCCTGGCATTTAATTTAATGCTTGGGGAAGGGGCCGCGGGACCCCTGGAACCTTCCGCGCCCCCCAGTTTGCACACCGCTGGCCCAACACAACCAGTTATATTGTAAGTTTTTCAGGGCAAGGATTCCTATCCCCCAATGTTACCTTTATCCCTACGTACACTGGCTCAATCAAAAAACTACAAACACACACACCGTGTGTAGTGTCCCCGGTTGTGTAGTGTCCCCCTCTGCTGGCACAAACAAAAGATTTGCAGCCAAAGCAAGATCTGTAGAAAATACATCACTTTATCTTTAGAGACAGAGCATGGCGGAGACGGCACAACGACAGGTATACTGGGTCCCCTGTGTTACTCGGGTACCGTGTCACCGGGGACCCACGCGCACGGGGAACGCTCTGCTAACGTCACCCCATTATTTCATCACTGTGGTGACAAGACCTGGAGGGATAAGAAGCTTAGATTTGCTATTTTTACATAGTGTACAGTGGCAGTGTACAGTGACAAGTCGTCTGAAGAGCTTCAATCTATGGTGGACCTGAGGAACCGACAAAAGGGACAAACTGGGTCTCACCACTTCAAAGGCAGCGTTCTTAACCCACCGAGCGCCTCATCAGTCCCCCAGTGTTAGATGTGAAGCAGGAGAAATGTTATTCGCACAAGTGAATCCATCACTGTTATAGATCAGCTCAAACCCCTCCCCGGCTAGGGGCCTGCAGCGCGTGCAAGCAGGAGGCGAACGGCCTCTCTATGGACACCTGCTCCCGGCCTCTGAACATCAACTCATATGTTGTATGTATGTATGTATGTATTGTATGTGTATGTATGTAAATGTATGTATATATATATGTGTGGTATGTGTATGTTTGTGTATGTGTATGTGTATATTGTGTGTAGTGTATATATGTGTATGTATGTTATATATGTGTGTGTGTTATATTTATGTGTGGTGTATGTGAATATATGTTTGTGTGTGTGTTTGTTATGTTATATATATATGTGTTGTGTGTGTATATATATATATATTGTTTTATTTGTCATTTTATGTGTATGTGTATATGATGTGTGTGTTTGTGTAGTGTTGTGTATAAATATATGTGTCTGTATGTGTCTGTGTGTTTAATATATATTTGTGTATATGTTTTGTTTGTATGGTATATAGTGTGTGAATGTGTATATATGTGTGGGAATGTGTTAATGTGTGTGTGTGTGTGTGTATAATGGTGTGGTGTATCTATATATATATGTGAGTGTGTTTGTTTGTGTGTGTGTTGTGTGTGTGTGGTGTGTGTGTGTGTGTGTGGTGCTGTGTGTAGTGGTGTGTGTGTGTGTGTGTGTGTGTGTGTGTGTGTGTGTGTGTTTGTGTGTGTTACTCTGTGTCTGTCTCTGTTGTGTGTAACTAGTTTTTCTCTGTGGTTGTCTGGTTCTCTGTGTGTGTGTGTTGTGTGTATTGTGTATATGTGTTGTCTGTGGTCTTTCTCTAGTGTGTGTTTGTCTATCTGTGTGTGTCTGATTAATATGTGTGTTGTTGTTATGTGTGTGTTGTTTCTTTGTGTTTGTTGTGTGATATGTTTTCCTATCTCTGTTTGGGTGTGTTCTTTCTCTCTTTGTGTGTTTTTTCTCTTTTTTGATCTGTTTTTCTTTTTTTTTTTGGTCTCTTCTCTTTTTTGTTTGCTTTAATATGATGTGTGCGTATGTGTCCTGTATGTTGTATATTTTGTGTGTATATGTATATATGTGTATGTATGTGGTATATATAGTGTGTTTTATGTTTATGTATGTGTATGTGGAATGTGTATATATGTGTGTGATAGGTATTAGTGTTGTGTGTTTTTGTTTTTGTGTTTATATGTTTGTGTGTGTGTGGTGTGTGTGTGTGTGTTTGTGTTTGTGTTGTGTGTGTGTGTGTGTGTGTGTGTGTGTTGTGTGTTGTGTGTTTGTGTGTGTGTGTGTTGTGGTGTGTGTGTGTGTCTGGCTGTGCTCTGTCGTCCTCTGTGTCTGTCCTCGATTTATGTCCTCTTTATCCTCTTTTACTTTTTCCTCCTTGGTTGTTAGCTGTTTTTTTTATTTGTCTCTTTAGTCTCTTTTTACTTCTCTAGATGTTTGTTGTTCCTCTCTTGCGTGATTTCTTGATTTTTCTTTTTCTTTTTCTCATTACTTTCTCTTTTATTTTTCTTTTTCCTCTCTCTTTTCTTTTTCTTTTTCTACTCTTTTCTTTTCTTTTTTGTCCTTCATCTTCTGACATTTTATGGGGGCCCACACAGGACATTATAAGAGGCAGGGCTTTCCCGTATGATGCCCCCCCCCCCCCCCCCCCGGCCCCCTGGTCCCCCCTCCGAAGCCCCCCCCTTACCTACCTGACCTCCGCACTGGGGGGGGGGGGGGGGGGGGGGGGCATCATTAACGGAAAGTCCTGCTCTATAATGTCCTGTGTGGCCCATAATGTCAGAAAGAAGTACATACACATACACACACATATATACACATACACACACATATATATAAACATACACACACATATACACATACACATACACACATACACACACACATATATACACACACACACATATACAGACACATATACACATATACACACACACACACACACACACATATATACACATACACACACATATATAAACATACACACA